>JAAXCT010003325.1:0-37498 GCA_012490785.1 Eragrostis nindensis | reverse complement strand
GTCCATGTGGACCACAGACTCGTAAACCCACTCGGTCCACGGTGAACCTGCCCATAGATCTTTTTTCTGTACAAATAATTCCAAAATTCTGAGAAAATCCCAGCTCCTGTACTTTTTACGAGATACCACACCCCTCTAGTTTATTCTATTCTGTTTAGGTCCTGTCTTTTTACAAACAACACCCCTATACTTTTCTATAATTACCTTTTAGTCCCTGTCTTTTTACATCAGGCCCCTCAACTTTTCCATAATTACAGCAAGGTTCCCTTAAACTTTTCTGTTTCTTACATATGGGTCTTTAGAATCTTTTCTGTAATTACAAACAAGCCCCTAAAGTCCTTAAATGCCTATATCTTTTCCACCCAAGCTCCGTTTTGGGCGATTCTCGCGCTCACGCGTTCGTAGAAACGCGTAGTACCTTTTAGTACTGTCCTTGGAGCTCCACACCACATCCGCAAGCCATCATACCCTAGTTTCCCTCTCGCCCGATAAATCCTATCTCGACAAATCATTCTTCGCTGATCTCGCTTATAGCGCAACTGTTCTTTCACCTATTAGTGTTGAACCTAACCCTCTTGTTGAACCATTCCACCTCTTATCGTCGTATCGTCCCACCTCAAGTATAGTAACCTCTTTTCATCACGACCTAGCTTAACCCTAGCCTGGCTCAGTTATCGCTTAATCAAACCTAATCTAATGTTGCCACCAGTCTTTACCCAGCTTATTCAACCTGTTTATTCTCGTTTATGTTATATTTCATTAGATCTTATCGGAGTTATTGTTTTTGTTGGTATTTGATTTCAGCTGTGCATTCATATCATACATGATCATGTACCACCGTCGTGTGCTCGACGCATGACGACTAACTCAATGGATAGTATAATAGCAATCATCATTAGGTAATACTAAAAGATATAGAAGTTCTTAAAGTGACACACCTCACATTTCATATACTTGTTACATGTACCTTTATACAGGTTACGGCCTATATAAAGCTTTAGTGTTGCAAGTATACGAATAACACGTACACACACACGCCTTCTTCTGCATGCATGCATGTCTAAATGTATATACATATCTGCATACACATATCCTCTCTTCAAAAACTACTCATGTTCTTTAATAAGAAATAACTCAGAGTTATATAATAGATATGCACGCAATCACCGTCAATGCAACATGTGCATCTCATCATCCTCACGCTAAGGCTTCAGTAAATAGAGTTTCATGCCAAAACCCTGCACGTTTTCTCTTTTAAGAGAACTTAGATAATTAATAGTTTGTCTAGGTGAATATGGCCCTTATAAGGCCATGGATATAACTTGTAATAAATAATCTTTCATAAACAATGTGCACTGCATAACCATAGTCATTTCTTGAAATTTTATTGATTCTTCTCATTGGTTCTTCTTATTGGAGTTAATTGGATTTTATTGATTCTTTTCGATCTTTGTTTCTTTTGCGGTAGTTGTTTATACGTTATTTTTCTATGCGCTAGCTTACGCGAGATTCGAGGAAGAGCCAGAAGAATTCAAGGAAGATCTAGATGATCCAAGCTTCGAGGATGAGTTGAAGAATCGAAGCCCGAGGACGAGTCAGAAGATACAAGCTTAAAAGGAGGACTCGAAGACATCAACTTCGACGGAAGATCTGAGGACCAAGAATCGGAAGAATAGGATAGCGTTTTCAGGCAAGCTCTACTTCTCCTTGATCATGATTGAACCTACTGTTTTCGCAATGCACTTATATGGCCTGTTCTCGTACTATGCATTACTTGTTATTTCACTGATTGCGTAGTTATGGTCCTATTTGCTTACTGATATTAATGCCATTATTTAGGCATTAATACAGGAATCCTTGTATACCATTGTTTACCTGTCACCTGATAACCTTAGGATAGTTCCATCATTTCTATGATGGCACGATCACCTTGATACTAGATTGCTTAGGACCCCTCGCAATGTTCTACATTGCCACACCTGACTCACTTACATACTTTTACAAATGCGTGAAATGAGTTTGGTGGTGTGCGTGATATATGGGATTGGGAGTAGTACAACCGTGTTAGGTGAAGATGATGGAGACAGTGATGGGATGGTTGGATTGCGGGCAAGGCTATTAGTAAGTGATTGATGACGTAATAGATTGTGTGATAGTCCCCTAGTGTGGGAGACATGGCGCTTGCCCGGCCACATAAGGACCGGTTCATTCAACCTTTAACAAGATGATTCTCGTACTACCACGGAACCTGTATGGAAGGACTTACCCTACCTTCTTGGTGCCTACCACTTTGATCCACCTGGAGGGCAGTAGCGCAAATGAGCAACCAGGAGAAGACTCCGGAGTTTGTATTGCTTAGGAGATCTGGCCTGTGATCCGCACATCAAAGTGCAGTGGGTCTGCATGATGACTATTGTAGTCTCATGAGAAGCCCTGGGTTGGTTCGTAGGTGGCATTGTGTGTGGTACTCGGAGAAGATGGACTAAGCGTTATGTTACTCTCCGTACAAGAGTGCATAGCTCGTGGGAAAAGATGTACAACCTCTGCAGAGTGTAAAATTCATCCGGATGGACGTTGTCACGGCATATGACACATCTATGTTGAGTTCGATATGATTAGCCACCTCTCATTCCTTGAAGTGTGAGTGAGCAGTAGTCTGCTCGTGTTTTGGAAATGATGGCAAGAGTGCCGGGTCGGTATGACCATTGAGGTCAGAAGGCCCAACTAAAACTTGGGAACTGGCGGGAATGCCTCATACTCCCCAGGGCCAACCAACTAAAATATTGACAGTACTTCTCGGTTTTATCTAAAAATTCCTTCATATGCTTTAGTGAACCTTGCATAAAATTTGCTTGCTGCAAATGAACTGTATAGTCCATTCCTTGCTAAGACCAAATATGCATGTATATATACCCTTGTGTAGTGTAGGGCTTGCTGAGTACCTTATGTACTCACGTGTTTGCAATTGTTGGTTTAGTAGGAGAAGACTTCGTAAAGAACGACGACGAGGTTTTTCAGTTCTGCTTCTCAAGTTTGCTTGTGGCGTTGGGCCATGGTTTCCGCTGTCTGCTTCACCTCTAGTGGGTCGGATGGACTTGGATAGTTTTGAATCCTTGTCGTACCGCCACTAAGGGTCTTATATCAGGTATCTTACTTATTTATCTATTCGAAATATGCTTTTGATTATCATATCTGTGTTCTTGTGCGTATCAGCTACTGATCCAGGGACTGATACAGGATGCACAGTAGATTCCAGAAATGGGGTCTGACAATCATGATTACATATAACTATGTCCACTAAGACTCATACTTTTTTATATAGTGTTGTCTTTAGGATATAAAACAAAAAAGGCCTTTAGACAAAAAAAAAGTACAACAAACGGACCTAACCGAAGATGAATATGAGCCAGCAGAGCCTATGCTAGCTCGTATAGTCTCTGGGTCTACCCAATAAAGGGGTTATCAGCAGGGGCGAAGCTTAATGCAAGCCAAATTGGTAGGACATGCCCCCTAACCCCTCAATTTTGGAGTTTCTGAACAAAAATGGTGCTTATCTAGGGATATTTGGTGTCTTCTTTGCACCCCCCCCCCCCCCCCCCCCCCCAGCTCCCAAAAAAAAAGTTTCCCACCAAGGTACGCAAATGTTTACCGAACCTGTAAACCATAGCTCGATCATCAAGACTTTCACAAGGCTATTCAAAGGAAAGAGGGGATAAGTGTATCTCAGTTTGAATCACAAACACAAGGAAATTGGGTTATGTTAAAATTCCTCTCAAAAATTGCTTAAGTATCAACAAGGTGGTCATCTACCCTAAACGGTCCTTAAACAAGAGAATTGTGTTCTTGAAGGAATGGAACATGTCTGCTCCGGCCCTTAAAGAGTCTTTTTATTCTTGAGGAAGATGGCAATTTTCATCTTTGTCCCTAAGATATTTTCATATGTCTATGATATTTTATAAGAGGGGTTACAGCTGCAAATCTTCTTAAAACATATGTTTTTATTTGTTGTGCTTAATGGCCCGTAGCGTACACTCACATGTCGTTGATTATCTAAGGGGTGGGTACATCTCCCCAACACCATGGTTAGCAATTGTTGGTGGCATTTGTCCCCTGCATAGGCGATATATATGTGTGATAATTTTAGTAGAAAATACAGACAAGGTTCAGGAATGTTGTGTCGACCAAGTCAGGTAAACTCAATATTTATTTGGTGTTTGGTGCATCCATTAGCGTTTTCTTTGAAGAAACAACAATGTTCAGCAATGTCATGCACTAGCACACTACACCTTCCTTGAACTTCAAATCTGTCCACATGTAGCCATCATAGTGGACCGGGATGTGCACTTGCGCTAACGAACGCATCACCAACATTCACATATGAGTCTATGCTCGGGGCAGGTTGCGCGGCTGCGAGCTGCAAGGTGTGCTCGGTGTGCCTGAAGAGCATGCGCGACGGCTGGATGTTGCGCCACCATGTGCCGGAATGCATGCACATTTTTAGGGATGAAAACGGATAGGATCGGAGCGGATAACACCTTCCCTATATCCTAATTCACATTTTTTTATCGGATTCGAAGCGGAGCGGATAATATGCGGATGCAGTTATGGATATGGATTTTTTCGGATGTCAGAAATGGGTCGGATTCGGACCGGAAGCGGATCTTTAAATATCAGATTTGATATGTCTATTAGTAGAGAATTATACGTTGATAGATAGTTCATCAAAGCATGTAAAATAGCTAGTAGCAATATTACACTAGCCAAAGAAATCCCACCACCCGAACTACAAATTCTCAGTTTAAAATATTATGAAAACATGTAAAACAAATACAAATTGACTAATATTATCGGATAATCCTATTTTGAGCTTCAGATAATCCGCTTTGATATATCGGATAATTCATATCCGTCGGATTTTGCTAATCCCATATCCTAATCCGCATCCGCACGTAATCGGATTCGGATCGGATCGGATTCTTTAGGATATCTAAAGTGTCACACCAAATCCTCAAAAATCGGATTCGGACCGGATCGGATTGGATAATTATCCATACCACTTTCACCCCTACACATTTTCCACATGGAGTCATCGACATGTGGTTGTACTCGCATTGGACATGCTTGGTGTGTTGGTTCATGGTCTCGTCGCTACGCCGAATGGTTCATCAAAAGCTGCGGAGGAGGGGGCGCTGGATCAGTAGTTAGCCAAGAGTTGCCGCTGTGTAAGGAGATGTCTCTTTTCAGGTGACTGAGATTTTGCTAATCTCTCAGCCACTTTTTTCAGCCATTGGATTTTGATCCAGCCACCCAAAAAATTTATTTACTTGTGCAAAAAAATGTTCTTTGACAAAACAAAATTGTTCCACCCAAGAACTAATTGTTCTAGCCGTACAGTTGCTTTGTTCCATTGCTTTGTTCCAAAAATATGACTGAGATGTACGAAATCTCAATCATGTGAGAACTAGTAAATCTTCTTAACAAAAGCCTAACCAGTCTTGGGTTGCCTCATTTTACCTAAACAGAATCGTTCCGTGGACCAGATTGTGCTTTCGTTGACCTCTCAGAGTTGCCTTTTTTTTTTTTTCTGGAGGTAGAGGAGGTGTCGCCGCCATTTTTCACTACAAAACCATCCGTAGATCGTAGTCGGCGAACATACTTTGTCGCTGTCAACCGAGCCGCCGTCAACTGTAACGAGAATATTATATAGGATAAATATTTAGCAAGATAGTGCGCCTTAAACTTGACTAGAATCATTACCTGGAGCTGAAGGGCTGAATCCTCCGTTTGCCGTAAACTAATTTACCGGATTTTTCTGCCGCTCGCCAAGCAACCACGCGTGACGCGCCGTCCAGAGGCGAACGCCGCGTGCCAGCGCTAATCCGCGAGCTCGAGCGGCGCCTATTTCTTCCCGCCGTGAAAAGCAGAGCACCACCACACAGCTCACGGCAGAACTCGCAAGTAGCAGTTGACAGGTACACGTGCTACGTGCAAGCAAGAGTGAGTCCGTGAACTGTGAGCAGTCAGCGCGCCCAGGGACCTTGCCGTGAAAGTGGTCATGCCGAACTTGTTCTCGACGAGGTCCCGCAGCGACGCCGGCCGTGGAGGCGACGAAGACGAAGGCCGGGTCGGGAACCACGGTTATTACGGCATCGCGGCCTCCGCGGTGACGGTGCTCCTCTTCTGCGCCCTCGCAGCGGCCATCAGCATATGGATGGCGTTCCTGTGCGCCGGCCTGTCCCTCGTCGCCTTCTCCGTCGGCAGCTACCTCGCGCCGGCGAGCTGGCGCATCGGGCCGAACGACGACACGGTGAACGCGGAGGCGGCCACGGTTGAAGCCGGAGCGGCACCGGCGCCGCTGCGCCGGTTGGGGCTGACGAAGGCCGTGATCGACGCGCTGCCGACGTTCCCGTACGTGCAAAAGGACGGCGCCGACGGCGGCGACCTCGAGGCCGGCGGCGGCGAGATGTGCTCCGTGTGCCTAGACGACGTACAGGCCGGCGACATGGTGCGGGAGCTGCCGGCGTGCAAGCACATGTTCCATGTCGAGTGCATCGACATGTGGCTGCACTCGCACCGGACGTGCCCAGTGTGCCGGTGCAACCTCTCGCCGCCGCAGAAAGTTCCTGGCAAAGCTACTCCTGCGGCACCGGCAGCTGAGGCGGAAACGGAACCGCCAGCAGAAGATGCCGTGTCACCGGTGTAAGCTTGCGTTTTGTGTGTGTATATACGAGAGCTTAAATTTTAGGCTAGCGAGGACATTCATTTTTTTTTTGTGCACATATTGTGGCATTACTTTTTGCACTGTAAATTTGTATATTCCTTCACATATATTGGATTTTGGCCTTCCAGTACTCTTTTTTGTACTCTCTAAATGCATTTTTTCTGATCATAGAACTATCCTCAATACTCCGGTACTTGTAAAATTGCTTCAAAATATACGTGTAACTATTTTTTTTTTGCGAATGAATAAACGTGTAACTATAACATTGTCACACTCTGGTGTATCTTTTTGGGTTAGTTGAATTATTTGAAAATTGTGTGCTTTTGGTGTGTTTTTGGGTCATACCTTTCTTCCAAAATTTGGCTAAAGTGTAGTCTTAGACAAGGTTTGGCAAATGTATAAGCCTGTAACGAGTGGGGCTCAAGTGTGGCGAGCTACGGTTAAACACGCATCTAAGAAATTGAGGCAATGTGTGGCAACCAACCATATTAGGCAGTGATTTTTAATTATTTATGAATCCTTGCCTGCAGAATGCAAATCCCACCATGGTGTATGCCATTCATATGTGGGGAACCTTTTGTTCGAATTAATTGTGATTTTTTTTTGTTTCCTGAAAGAACACAAGAGATGTTGTCCCTAATCTACTAGGGTGAATCATTCTCACTGCTTCAAGCTGGTATTAGTATGTTGATATGTTGGTTCAATACAGTCATATATGCACTTGAATCATATCTCATATGGTGTTTCGCGTCAAAGTTTTAACCACATAAAATGTGTGCTTCACATCAAAGTTTAGACCAACATAAAAGGAATCCCGAGTGTTACATTGAAGCAACTGATGTGGATAGGAACATTAGAGTGCACAAACGCATTGATGTAAACTTAAACATTTTTATTATTAGTGTCTTATTACAAAACATCTTCAGATGACCAAGCCCTTTTTCTAAACCTTTCATCATCTGCATCTCATTTATGGTATTTGCTTCTAGCCCACTTCTTTATAAAACTGACTGGCACAGGTACACCTCGTGATGGCCATTGCATCTAATGCTTCGTTTCGCATTGTTTGATTGGCATAGCACTCCTTGCATGCCTATCATTCCTATTCATCCAATGTTCGTCTTCCTACACAGCATCCGGACTCTCTTGTCACAAGTGTCATCATTCTATAAATTACAAGAAATGTTTTAAGAAATAATTGAATTAATGTGCTTTTACACAAAAGGGAAGACCATGCTACTAATCTCTCATGCCTATAGTTACAGGATTTGCTAATTTTTGACTATGTTGTAAGTTTGATCTTGATTTGTTAAAAAGTCCTTGCTTCACACACTTTTGAGAAATTAGAAAACATGTTTTCATCATATTTGTATTGTAAAAAATTTTACCACACAACATGTATGACATTACATTGTTTGTAACTATATACTAGTTCTTAATAATTGATTTTGAAAATAGGATGTTTCGTTATGGCGTGTTTTAACTTCTCATATTTCCAGACATGAGTAATCCATATTTTGTTCAATGAGTTTATATGCACTAGCGGACAATTAGTTAGGACTGTTTGCACAAAATATATAGCATGACAACTTTTGTGTCAGTTTCAATGTGTCATGCTCTTCTTTGAAATAGATGCTTTACTTATCTCATGTATATGCTAAACGTATTTTGTCTCTTAATTACATTATATAGCCTTGCATCAATCTGAATTTAATTGAATACCATTTCAACCTAATTTAGATGCATTATTTTAGGACATTACATGTTGTACACGTGTCGTGAGGGGGGAGGCATCCATTTTTTAACCCTCTTGATATATATTATATTTACATAACAGTTGTGGCTTGAGGTGGTCGGATAATATCCGATCGACGACTGAACAACTGAAGTCAGATAAAGTCAATATAGTCAAATACATGATGCATCAATATTTATTCGATGCTGTCCGTGCCCGAATTTGAGTCAGAAAAATAATAACATAATAGGATATATGATGTGATATCCATTCCGAATCTGAATATAATTGATTTGAGAAAGTTTATAACGATTATACACAAAAAAAAAATATGATGCAAAATCAAAAAATTAACATGAATAAGAGCCGAAATATTCTTGATCATATATATCAATGATTAGTATGTCCTTTCTCACTTTAATTGTGCTGCTAATATTTATGTTTTGATCGTTGCAAATATTGCGAAAATATCCGTGGCCGACTCCAGCTCCGAACAAAGAATATGTAATAGGGTATGAGATGCAGAAGTAATTATCTGATAATACCCACTCCTACGGATCAGAGCAAAAAAAAAAAGATAGAATACGAGATGGTCACTTTCCGTTCGTATTCGAGCTGTTTTCACTCCCCTAAGTGTAGCTCATCCATTTTTGAAAGCCGAAGAAGAAAAAGATATCCTCTGTAAGCATGATGATTTGGACAACTCGGTAGGCCACCTTTCAATATCGTCGTATTCTTGACGATTTGACGGACCATCGCATCAGCAACAAAATGGTTGTCGCATCTTCCTTTCATTCTCGTACACAACAGCTAAGATTCCAAAACTGCGGCCATAATAAGCTGGTAACCAGCTCAAAACCTTGTGCCCAGTCCGGGCGCGCCGCTCGCAGTTCCTAACTACTTCCCACAAGGAGCGAGAGTACTGTCCGTTCCGGAGCTCAGCTCATCTTCCTAGCTAGATATCTCTTGCCGCGGCGGCTGGCCATGGCAAGGCAAATCGTGTCATCTGCTTGACCTGGAAGACACAGCATCGAAATACAATACTCATGAGCAGTGCAAACATGGCGACGCTCTCCGCCGCCAGCTCGTCCAGCGGTGGCGGCGACGACGACGACGGCGTCGAGTACCGCGCCTGCTACGGCGTCTTCGTCGCCTGCGCGTCGCTGCTCCTGTTCTCTGTTCTTGCGGGCACCGCCGGAGTTACCAAGGCCTGCGCCGTCACCGGCTTTGCCGTGGTGTTCTTCGGCGTTGTCGGGTGGTTGACGCTCCCCGGCGGGTCGTCCCGAGGAGGAAGCGCTACGGACGCGCAACGCAGTGGCGGCAATGATGCCACAGGCGCCGCGGGTGCGTCGGCCCTGCGGCGAGCCGGGCGCGCGTTCGGGCTCGTGAGCGCAGCGGCAGTCCACGTGCCGCCGGCGTTCGCGTACGACGGCGTCGCGGACGCCGAGAGCGGCGGCAAGCCGGGGGCGAGCCCGCTGTGCGCGGTGTGCCTGGAGGACGTGCAGCGCGGCGAGGCGGTGCGGCGGCTGCCGACGTGCGGGCACCTGTTCCACAAGGAGTGCGTCGACATGTGGCTCCACTCGCACTCGACGTGCCCGCTGTGCCGGTGCGACCTCTCGCCGCGGAATCGCGCTGCCAAAACAGTTACGGCAGCTGCCGCGGTGGCGCCGCCGCAGTCATCGTCGACCGACGCGTTGCCGCCGGTGTAGTCAGTTTAAAATATTGCTTGCTTGGTTTACATCACATCGTCTTCAACATTGTCCCTGGTCCGGCGCGTTGTGGTGGGCGGCGCGGGCAACATTGTTTGTGCCATGTGAACTAGACGCTGCAGCGCGCCCTTGGCGCGCCCATCATTCGGTAAATTCCATGTTTAAACAATCATTGATATGTTAAAACAATCATTCAAACAGAAGGCCGCATTAAAATTCAGATCGAATAAAGTATTTTTCCATTAATGTTAGTAGTGTACGGAGGAAGAGGAGCGCCAAAGAAAAAAAAGTAATGATAATCACAACACGGAAATTTGAGTATCTGCATTTGTTCCTAATCAATGCGAAAAAGAGAAAATACAAAACGGCCATTCAACAATCCCGGCTGTGTCCTCCGTTTTCAACATGTTGCCATGGTTTTTTGACTTTGCGTGGTTGGAAGAGTTCAGTGTGCCGCTGTTGTTGTCCAATGTTCGTGGAAGAGTGAGGCACTGTTTTCTTTCTTTGAAGATTTTTCTGACCCATTTCTACAAAGAAACAGCATATGATCTACATATATCACAATACCACATAACCTGTGAGCTTAGCAAAGTAAACAGCATTTTGTTACTTTCTTACCAAGAATGCCTGGTCCATATGTGTGTTCATAGAATTAGTCTCGGTCAAGCACTACGGCTTGCATGCAATGTGATGACTTTTGAAGCTCCAGTCTGAAATGGAGAGACATGGTGGTAGACTCGGATGCGTCAAACACACAAGCACAAAGTCAGTAAAACAGACTATTTATTGTGAGGCTGCTTCATTGCCAAAAATCGCTGTTTTTCTCAATTTTTTGGGTCAGCACAAGGCGCTCTGCTTGGTACACATCCCATCTGGGCAGAGCACGCTAAGCATACGAGACTTCCACATGTGCGTGCGCCAACATGCATGTACATGCACAGCAAACGCTATTAAAAACTAATTAAACAAAGCACTAATTAACTCAGGCTGCAGCAAGCAAAGCAAGTCTCGGTATCCAAGACGAAGCACTTGATCATAGCAATCAAAGAATAACTCAAGGCAGGAAAAGAATAACTCAAAGCAGGAAGTGCTCCTTTCGGCAGTCAAACTCACCAAACATCGCACCAATTCTCTGTAACAGATGGAACATTTGTTCCCAATCTCTGGAGCAATCCTTATTAACTACAGGAACATTTGTTTGTACATACTGGAACAACCGCTCTTTACTACCGAAACATTTGGACCTACAACATGGAACAACCATTATTAACTGCTGGAACATTTGCTTGTCAAGGACGGAACAATTTTTCCAATCCGCTGGAACATGGCAAGCAACACAACTACATCCTAGGTAGGCGAGAGCGAAGCAACATGAAGGACTGGCCCTTTCGCAAAAACCAGCTGGTGCCATCCAACTCCCAGTCAAAAGCCAGCACCTGCTTCCACGGGAAAGCCGCATGCTCGTCGGCGGCGCCGAGCATCTCCATCAGTCTAATCACCATGCCCTGCTAGCTACCGGTGCAGGTTAAGCCTGGGACGCAAAATGTAGACCATGCATGCGGAGCAGTCAAAGACATTGACTTGAATCCACATGCACAAAGTCACACAAGAGGGCCGCCGTGTTGAAAACGGTGGAGGCAACAACAAAGAAGCAAATGCAAGGGATGAAGAGGACGGGTGGGGGCTGGCGGACAATTTATAGAATTTCAAGTTGGGATAGTCAGCAATGTTGAACCTTTCCACCCGAACACAGTCAAGAAAACATGACGATCAGTTGACAAACCGAGGACACATACATAAAATATCATTCAGTCTAGGTCAAAAGCTTGCATGCAATCAACAGCGTGCCACCAGATATCCATGCACAGAATTGGTCTCAACCAAGCAAAGAAACGGTCTCAACCAAACAAAGAAACCTGCATGCTAACGTGGCTAGCTCTCCAAAAGTCAAAAGGAAAAAGAATTAATGAGCCACGCGTCCAGCTCCAACACAAAGTCAACAAAAGACAATATGTGTCCATAATATGAACTGCTTAAATGTCAATGGCTCCTGACTTTGACATACGAAAGGATAGAGGCCATAAAGAAATTGAACTTGGTGCAGAACGAAAGTAGAGTGATCAGGTACTAATTCAAATTTTCCAGCTCCAACACGAAGTCAACAAAAGACAAATTGTCCATAATATGAAACTGCTCAAATGTCAGTGGCTCTTGACTTTGACATACGAAAGGATAGAGGCCATAAAGAAAGGACAACGTACATCTGATTCCCATCCCATGACCTGAGGTCGAGGGAACAACCTTAACACACCATTATCACATTTTACACGGTTACACGACCACAACTATGGAAGCCTACGCTTCAGCACAAACCTGACCCAGACAGAGCTCACATAGCTTCATTGCACCGGCAAGACACCACAGGTGAACTTCGCCTTCTGAAGCCCAGGAGATTCCCCATAAAAAACACAACTGTTTTGCTGCTTCCAAAAACCCATGCCCCCAATATTATCATACTGTTAACCTTTTCTCTTGTCTTTTCCAAGTGACAGCGCATTTATAAATGAAGAAAAAACTATAAGTATCCTACCTACAGCCGCACCTCCAGAGGTTGAAGCTTTCGTGCCAGGAATATCAAGTAGATATCCATAGCTAAGTATAGCACACTTGAGGACAGATAAGATGAAAAATAACCGAGTTCAATCAAATGAGAAGCTAGATGTCAAAGTTTCAAAGGTAGAGCACAGAAAAAAAAAACACATTTTACAACTCGGTTACCTCGTCAAGGGAAGCACTCTCACCCAAAAGTCTTACAAGAAACTAAAGGCAACATCAATTTCGCATAACCTTACATGTCTTACATGGAATATCTAGCAAAATGCTTTCGACAAACCCAAGTTAACATGTCCAGAAACAAAAAGGATAAAGAAAAGAACATCTCAATGCCCTCTCGTCATCATCACTGACCACGGCTCCAAGCACAAGGCAACTTCAGTTTTGGGCTTCAAAATCCTCCTTGGTCATGAAGATAGCAACTGGCTCGCCAGGGGATGGCGGATTCTGAATCAGCAGAGATGCATACTTACCTGCGTTGGCATGAGCAGCTTCATCAGAGGCCGACAACACCTCTACATGCTCAAGCCCCAACTGCCTCCTGATCAGTTCCAAGTTCTCCTCAAGAACATCTATCTCTCCAAAAGGGGCGCCACGGCCAAGAAGTAGCCACCACGCCGGAGGGAGCGATGCGCCGCTTCCCTGCCGGCCACCCGGTACCGCCCACGGGCACGCGCCGGCGTCCAGCAGCGAAGATGACAACGACGAGAAGCAGGATGGGAGAGAGAGATGGGGAGGAAGAGGCGGCTTTGGAGACCGGCGGCCTCCATGTTCAGGAACCGCGCGCGATCACCAGCAGCCGCGGCCGCGACGGTCGCTTCTTCGTCCCCGACGACGCCCGGAGACGTCGCGCAACTTGGTGAAGTCGAGCATGGAGTAGCCGTTCGGCGCGCGGCGCAGGTCGATGCTGAAGTCGTCATGGCTGGTGAGCCCGACCGGGACGCGGCGGGAGCAGTCCACGCGCGGCTCGCTGTACAGGTCCACCAGCTCGTACCTGGAGACGGCGTACACACCAGGTTCGCGCCCGAACCGCCCCTGTAGAGGGGGATCTCGATGGCGCAGCCGCAGTGAGGTGCCGAGCACGACTTCATCCACAGGCCGTCACGCGCCAATTCCTCGAGGCCGGCGAAAGATCGCGCACCCTAGCGAGGGCCATGGGAACGATCCCAGGAAACACAAACAAAACCGAACAGACAAGGTGGGTCGACGAACCACCAGGAAGCAAATGAAACCGATGAAGACGACGGGGTAGGATAGGCGAGCATTTTATAGAACGGGAACGTCGAATCAGTCAAGAAGGGCAGGCTAGAGATCGCAAGAAGTCAGCAAAGGGCGGAGCCCGGTTGAAAATGTGCAGGACACACGGCAAGATCAGAGAGGCGGTCAGAATCCAAACGAACGTCGCAGATTTTTCGGTGACGCGGCCGCGCGAGGGCTGGCGAAACCCGTGCTATCTTTCTACTCTTAGATTGTATACTCCTCTGCAAGGACATTTTTTTCATAAAGAAGTTTGATCCGCGATCAGTGCTCAGGTAGCACCTCGTTGTACTACTTTATAATTATGTGCTGCGTGATTGGTACCACAAGTTTGTCCTTTCTTTGCAACTTGCAAGGATTTGATTCACTTTTAGCAAATTACAAATAGTACGTAAACAAGATCAAGCATCTCGTAGATATAACATAAAAGTAGCCTGATATATTTCAGAATGTTGGACTGGTATCAGCTAACCCACACCTGGTCCCAGAGGGGCCCCAATCTTACGGATAACTTATGATAAATCCATCATAAAGCCACAGAGTGTTTGGTTCCTAGAAACAAAGAACCACAACTTTGGAGCTGAACGTCCAGACCAGAGATATTTAAACTCTCATGCCCCCGCTAACGCAAAACCAGAACTTTTGAACATGCCCCACAATGTGGCGCACCATGTCCTTCATCTCTCGTGATTTATGCTATATTCTTATGTGGAGACATTGTTCATATTGGAAATTTGATTCGTGACGAGTGCTCAGATAGCTGCTGATATTATGAATATCTGCTAGCTGCTTGGGTACTTGGGTACTACTTACAGCTTCACGACACTACTCTTGAACTATAATTAGAAAAAGAAATGGTAGAGAGAGTAGAGTATCGAGCAGCCTTCATTATACGTTATTCAAGAAACCAAAGCACCAATGTTTCACCCCTCTTACCAGCCACAATAATTGAATAATATATGAATACATTTACCTAGTAAATATATATATTGATACTCAATATTATTTGCTCGAGTTCAAGCTCATTTCATTAACTCATTTGCTGGCCAGACAAAAATCGCTAGGTAGAAATTCCACACCTTTTGTGCATATAAGCATCCCAATGTGTGATGTCTCCTTTCCTTAGTATGAAGGGCATAACCTTTATTATGAATGGATGCGTGTATATTAAAGCAAAGCAACAATAATGTTTAACGCATACGAACAACTAGCGGGTTTGTCTCGTTTAGCTGTTTTCTAATCACTATCTTGCCTTTCATGTGCCGACATTTTAATATAGGGTACTAAAATCATCTTTCTCAATTTGTGTAAATTTAATTCTACAATGTTGCTGATGGCAATTTCTTTCATAAATGACAGCGATGGATAGTTTATAAACATGTACTGACTCTTGCATATATGGTGGGTATAATTTTAAAACACATAGGGTTGTTTTGGGGGTAATATTTATTTCTCTTTTTATAATGACAGTGGTGGTAATATTTAATTCTTTTTTTCTTAGATCAGCTTGGCAATTTGATTGCCTTGAGAAGGCATGTGATGGAACTTCTTTTTCCAAATATTATTGCAATAATTTGTTGGGTAATGCCCTACATAGAAAAATAGGAAAACAACATACATAAAAAAAATTCACACCACATAGGTAATAAAAAAAATGATATTTATTTACGCCATTACAATTGTTGCCAATCAGCGAATTGAGTGGGCTCGGCCCTGGATTTTTGTTATGATGTTGGGTTTGGGTCAGGCAGACACTTCCTCTATTCTCTTTTCATTTCTCAAATCAATGTCAAGTCAAATGATTTAGTGTACTATTGAACTAAATCACCTGTACTTATATGAGGGCAGAGTCAATTTTAACTTACCACTGGTTTCTTTTCATTATCCGACCCTAACTGAGATTTGACCTGGTATAATAACAGTACATATTCTGCTGATCTCCTCGTCGCTTTTAGATTTTGATCCGGAGGCTAACAAGAGGAGGTACCTTTCCGTCGTGCAAGCTAGTGCAATGACGTATCATTGACCGACACGCAAAACAGATAAGATCAGAAAATAACAGCCGTTATCGCAATCAAAATTCGAAAACTGCGGCACCCTAATACCTCGGGCCCAAACCAGCCGCCGCGGTCGCAGAGAACAAGCGCTGCCTGCCCGCTTATTTCTTGCCGCCAAGACGCCGCCACTCCATGGCAAAATCCCGTGCATACGTGACGACACCAGGCGGCGCGTACAGACAAAAAAAACGCAGCTTCTTGACGCACTGTTCAGCTTCTTGTCACAATCGCGGTAAGAGATGCTCAACCAGCTCCGGCGACGGCCGCCGCCACCGCCGAGCCCCCCGGTAGATGACGGCTACCTCGCCTGCTACGGCATCGTCGTCGCCTGCGCGTCGCTGCTCCTGCTGATCATCCTTGCCTCCACCGTCAGCATCGGCAAGGCGTGCGCCCTCGCCGGCGTGGTCTGCGTGTCGTTCGGCCTCGTCGGCTGCCTCGCACGGTGGTGCGCGGCAGACGATGGCGCCGCGGTAGGAGTGCCCGTGCCGCCGCGGACGGGGAGGCCTCGCGGCATGGTGGCGGACGCGGCGATCGACGTTCTGCCGGCGTTCGCCTACACGCTCTCCACCGACGCGGCGGAGGGCGGCGGCGGCGGCGGCAGCAAGTCCGGGCGACGCGCGCTGTGCCCCGTGTGCCTGGAGGACCTCCAGGCCGGTGAGATGGTGCGGCAGCTGCCGGCGTGCCGGCACCTGTTCCACGTCGGGTGCATCGACATGTGGCTGCACTCGCACTCGACGTGCCCGCTCTGCCGGTGCGACGTCTGGGCGCAGCGGGGTGATGCGAAGCCCGCGCCGGAGGCAGACCCACCGGACAATGCGTTGCCGCCGGTGTGAGGGAGGTTGCACTAAGCGAATTGGGCCTTGGCACGATTTAGTGATGACGTGGCAAGCTTATCGTTTGCGTTCCACTGGGCTTGATGGAGACCTCGAGATTGTCGTCCCCGCAGAGGAGTGTGGGGTAAGTCGTACAAGTTGTAGCATTAGCAATTCATGAAGTAAGTATGTCCAAATACCAACTGCACGTCGCAATCAGTGAAGTAGCACTTGTATATTTCTGAAGTCAACCAGTGCTATAGAATTGCCGTAGAGTGAGGGAGAAAGGAGGGAGAGTGCTTGCACGACGACCCGCGACTTGTGAGGCCTCCGCCCCCCACCCCCCGCACCACCCCCACCTCCCCCCCACACACCCACCCCCCCCCCCCCCCCCCCCCCCCCGATCTCTCCGTTGCCATTTCGCGACGGCGAACGCGCGCGGGCCCTCCGAAACTCCCGAGGAATTTCTATGCTTCTTACGAGTTCTATCATTTCATCAAGCCCATCCGCCAATACAATCGGTGACTCACGTCTCACACGAAAGCCTAGCCACAAGCAAAGCAATTAAGCAACTCGATCGCCGCGCGGGCGCGCGCGGGCCATGGACTGGTGCTTCCGCGTGTACGGGCTGGCCCTCGCCAATGCGGTGTGCGTCGGCGGCACGGGCTTCCTCGTCCTCGCGCTCGTCCGCGTCGCGCGGTCGTCGCCGCACAGCGCGGGCAGGATCGTCATGGTCTCCCTCTTCCTCGCCCTCTGGGTCGGCCTCAGCGCCTGCGTCTACCCGGCCTTCTGCGGCGAGCTCTTCCCGTGGTCGGCGCTGGGCCGGTGCCTGGCCGCGCCGCGCCGCGCTGTCCAGCGGTGCCTGCACGGCGTCGGCCGCGCGCGCGCGGAGCGTGAACGGGAGCTGAGGCGCTGGGACAGCGGCGGCGGCCAGCGGGGCGGCCGCGGTGTCACTATTCTGCAAGAACATAATCCGTCGTTGTCGGCGGGGCGCCGGCGGGTGCTGCCGCCGCCGACGCCATCCCGGTGTACGAGCAGCCACCGATGCCGGACGACGGAGGCGCGCCGTCGGACTGCGCTGTGTGCCTCGGCGGCGTGGAGAAGGGGGAGATGGTGAGGCGGCTGCCGGCGTGCTTGCACCTGTTCCACCAGCACTGCATTGACCAGTGGCTGAACGGGCACTCGACCTGCCCCGTCTGCCGGTGCGACGTCTTCGCTTTGGTGCCCGGCCAAGCAGTCTGACGCGCGTAAACTTGTTTTCATCAGAACTAGGAAGCACACGACACGGTTGGATTTTATTTGAAAAATGTTGAGTTCATTTTGTATTGTCTTGTAAAGGCATACTTGGTGTATAATAGATGTAGTGATACAAAAAGAATCCTGAGAATGAAAGAATATCATTCATTTCTAACCATTTTTTTTGTAATAGATTTAGTAATGGAAGAGTCTTGGTTCTAAACATTTTTTTAAGCTGAAAACTTCTATTTTTATCTGAAATAAAATCAGTGCGCCATTCATTTCTACTAGGTTGGCGTAGAAATGTACCCGCCCATGTAAAATATTTCATTCCAAGTTTGGAAGGGATAAAACACGGTTCCTATGCTATTATGGTAACCTACGGATAAAAAAATAAGCAGCACGCAAATTCGCGTCGAACTTTCAAATGCTGCTCGAGTGCTGGGTGACGGCAGGAAACTGAAACCATGAATTTGATGCAGCTAGAATATTCAAGGTCAACGGTTTGCTTGCTTTCTTTGTCCTGATAAGTGATAAGGAATCCTCCACAGCTCCTCAACGATCGCTGACTTATGAACTAGGTTGGACGAAAAATTCTTAGCTGAAGCTTACAAGCGGGGTCGATCAGCTCGTTCCTAGCTAAGGTCGACTCGGTTGCAAAGTTTAACAATCCAAACTAAAGTTTACTACCTTGTTTAACTAGCGAGGCAGCTTGTGACGGCTGACGGCAATACGACGCCCTCTAAAAGGCCTGCATGCGGATGAGGTGACCGTGTGAGGTGCAGTGAGTGGCCGGACTGGGTGAGCAAGGCAATACGACGCCCTCTAAAAGGCCTGCATGCGGATGAGGTGACCGTGTGAGGTGCAGTGAGTGGCCGGACTGGGTGAGCAAGAAGAAGTACAGACTTGCGAAGTTTGAAAGAGTTTTGGCCGTCAGCTTAGGACTATTATATTATGAGTTCATTCATGGATTTAAAGATAGGCTATTTTCCTGCATTTAAATTTTATTCTCCACCTACCTTAAGACCTATCAATCGTTTTTGACTCAGAAATCAGAATGAACAAGTTATTAAGTAGGTATTTTATGCGTTGGCTTCTGATCGTTGCAAACTCTAGTGAAGCAAACAATTTGATCTGGAAAAAAAAACACGGTTTGAGCCTGTCGACTCAAATGCTATCATTTCCAAAGGATGTAGAGTAAGGAACACGGAATGACGATGTCCCCTCGACTGTTATTATTATCGTCATCTAATCTCACACGCCAGCAAATGAATACAAGAAGCATTCACCTTCAGCTAGCTAGAGAATCCCTGCACAAAGCGAGCCACCTTGTTGCGCACCGCCGCAGCCATGGATTCAGCAGTTGTTCTCCGGGTGCTTGGACTGATTGTTCTCAACCTGGTGTGCTTCGGCGTGGCGGGCATTTTCATCAGCTCTCTCGCCCGGCTCGCGGGGAGGAAACCCCGCAACAGTGGCGAAATGGTCTTGATATCCATCTGCTTCTTCTTCTGGGTCTGCATCATCGCCGGGGTTTATCCCTTCTTCTACCGCAGGCTCTTACCACGGTCCGCACCGCGCAACGGTCCGAACAGCGAAGCCGACGCTACCAGTGCTTTGGCACGGCCTGCAGTGCAAAGTCGACAGGGCCATAGCATGGTCGATCTTCCCCGGGAGCCGCCCGTGCTCGACGGGGCGTGGGTCGTTTACAACAACCCGTTGTACGAGCAACAGGATGTGGCGGGGCAGGGTAGCATCTCCGAGTGCGCGGTGTGCCTGGGCGATCAAGGTGGAAGAGGGGGAGATGGTGAAGCGGCTGCCCGTGTGTCTGCACATGTTCCACCAGCACTGCATCGACCAGTGCCTGAGCGACCATTCGACCTGCCCGATCTGCCGGTGCGACGCCTTCGCGCCAGCGCCATCGGAGATGCTAATAACATGGTGTAATCGTGGGATTGACATCCCACCCTCCTTTTGGGAGATCATGGTTTAGACTCTTTTTGTTTCTCACCCAGCCAGCTTATATAATCTATAATCTATTTTATTCTTTAGCTTTCCTTTTGTTTGTTTTTCTTCATGTACATGAACTTTATATAATATGCAATAAAATGTTGTAGGGACCCTCCCTACAGTTTTCTTTAAAAAAAAAATCTATAAGCTGGGGAGAGCAGCTTATTGAATTATGATAATCTGACGTGGTTATAATCTGGGTTGGTTTTTTATTTTAAAAAATGTTGAGTTGGTTTTGTATTGTCTTGTACAGGCACACTCGGGGTAACAGATGTAGCGACACAAAAAAAATCCTGAGAATGAAAAAATAGCATTCATTTCTAAACATTTTTTGTAATAGATTTAGTAATGAAAGAGTCTTGGTTCTAAACATTTTTTTAAGCTTAAAACTTCTATTTTGTACTCTATCCTATACTACTAATATAACTTGAAGTCTAATACGTAACCTGCTTAATACATAATATTCGACACAATTATAACATATAACCCCTCTGTTTTCTTTTTAAATCTTGACGTCCAGACATAAGAGAGTAGTTCATTTCTATTGTCTCAAACGACAAGAATACCAAAACGGAGGGAGAGCAAACCAATTTTTCCACTCACGCTCGACGATCTCTCCTATCTTGCGCCCATGGCCGGCAGAGTACGGCGGCAGCTACGCGCCGAATGTCTGGTACCATTTACCAAGCTGCTTCGATCGATCTCTCCGTCGCCATTCCCCAGAAATTCCTTTGCTTTTCACGAGCTCTATGAATATATCATACCCATCCGCCAATAGAATAGTAGGTGACTCGCGCGCGCCTCACCACGGATCGAAGCAGTAAAGCATCCGGCTAGGCTAGCCACTAGCAAAGCAACTCGATCGCGCCATGGACTTGTGGTGCCGTCTGTCCGCGGTGGCGATAGCCAGCGCTGTGTGCTTCGTCGGCACGGGCACCCTCGCCTACGCGGTCGTCACGCTCGCGCGGTCGTCGCCGTACATCGCGGTCAAGGTCGTCGCCTCCGTCTTCTTTGTCGTCTGGGTTTTCGCCAACGCCTACGTCTACGGGGCCTTCTGCCGCGACGTCGTCCCGTGGTCCCCGCTGGCGCGGTGCCTGGCCTCGCCGCGCTACGCGATCCTGCGGTGCCTGCGCGGCATCGGCTGCGCCCGCGACCAGCCGGGGCGCTGGAACAGCGGCGGCGACGGCGGCGGTCAGCGGGGTGACAATATTGTGCCAGAATATTTGGTGCGCAGACAAGCAGCCCTGTACTTGCTTCCCCGGGAGGGTCCGGTTGCCGCCGTCGACATCGTCATTGCAGCGTACGAGCAGCCACCGCTGCCGGATGAGGGCGCGCCGTCGGACTGCGCGGTGTGCCTCGGTGACGTGGAGGAGGGTGAGATGATGAGACGGCTGCCGGTGTGCCTGCACTCGTTCCACCAGCACTGCATTGACCAGTGGCTGAACAGACACTGCACCTGCCCCGTCTGCCGGTGCGACGTCTTCGCACCAGTGCTGCTCGGCCAAGCACTATCTTGCTCTGTTTCACGTTTCGATCTTCAAAGTGAAGACTTTGGAGGCAAGGCAAGGGTGGAGCCAGAAGCGTAAGTTTGCAGATATACGAGTGACGACTTGTTGTGTCAACACGTCGTACATCAGCGGCGTAGGCCCTTCTCATCTACGCTCTCGCGCCCCCGGAAGCCGCATCGCACCTTCGAAATGGCCGTGCTCTGCTCTCCATCTTCCTCGTCACCTGGATCAGCATGGGCGCCTACGTCTACCGCCTCGCCTGCGGCAGCCTCTTCCCGTGGTCCGCGCTGCAGGAGCGGTGTCCGGCCCCGCTCCTGCGGGCGGCGGGTCATGCCAGCGCGGCTTCAGGCGGCTGCTTTGACGGTTACTGCCGCAAGGGGAGCCGTCACCGCGACCGCTTTGCCACAGGTTGTGGTGCAATTACAACAAGACCATGGCAGGGACGTGCTCCCCCGAGGTGGTTGCCGTCGACGATATCCCGTTGTACCATCAGCGGGACGCCGCACGGCCAGACGAGTGCGCCGTGTGCCTGGACCAGGGGAAAGGGGGAGATGGTGAAGCGGCTGCTGCGGTGCCTGCATATTTTCCACCAGCAGTGCATCGATCGATGGCTGCGTGACCACTCGATATGTCCGATCTGCACTGCCTATGTAGGAGTAACTTTTTAAGAAGGGGATTGCTAAATTCTGCCCGGGTATTTGTCTCCCTCTGTCACCCGAATTTCTACTCGTTCGATTTGCTTTGCGATCTGTGCCGATGTCGGCAGCATTGACCCGGCTGCGTCTCGGTTTGCCGCCTCGGCACCCGCCTCTGGATGGGTGATTCGTCCGTCTTCATTTCGTCTCCCGCTCGTCCTGGATGTTAGGGTTCGTCCTCCTCCCCTCCATCTCCCCCCTGGCCCCCTCTCGATTTGTCGTTGTTCTTGCTGTTTCCCATGTTTTGAGATCTAGATTCGATGTTGCTGATGCTATCGCTGTTGTTTCGTTTGATTTGAACCGTTAGCTCGTGAGATTCAATTGGATTTCATCCATTTCTTCTTAGGCCTCCTCCCCCTTCTTCCCCCTCTCGATTTGCTATTGTTGTTGCTGTTTCCCATGATTCGAGTTGTTGATTCGATGCTGCTGATGCAATGGCTGCTGTTTTGTTTGATTTGAACCGAGGTCATCAGATTTGATTGGATTTTATTCGTTTCTACCAGATTTGGTGGTAACCTAGGTGTATATTGTTTTGTGTTGATGATTTTGAGCAGTGCCGGATCCACACAGTGGCGCGAGGTCAGGCGGCCGCCACACCTGAGTGCACTTCCTTCGCCTAGCCAGGTACGGTCTGGTTGCCCAACCACTACAGAAGCTGAGACGTGGTGCTGTTTGTTGATGGTGCACGAAACTTGTTCGACGGATGGTCTGACCAGAACTGAATCTCTCATATGGAGATCCTGTGGGTGACAATTTTTGTTCAGGTACTGCATTTCCTGCCAGCAGCCTAGTTTTTTGCCGCTGAAGTGAAAGACTAGCACCAGGTAAGTTTGCTTATTTGGTGAGCTTACAGTTGCTACAAAAATTCGTTGGCATTCTCTGTAGCAGCACAATCCTTTCTTTTTACTGCAGTAGTCCTTGCCTGCCTGCCTGGTAGGTGGTAGCTCATTAGTCTGTAATTTCGTTTGTATGTCTTATTAGAAATTCCTAGGAATATTTTTTTTGTTCTGTTGCTCCATCTTAGTTAATTGATGTTCACTGTTGCTTGTCAATTGCCTATCGCCACTAGTCATGATTTTTAGTAGCTCAACTCTTTTAGTTTTTGCTGTGTCTGAACTCTCCAGAAATGTAACCAGTGTTAATTGCGTTGCAATCATCTAATTCCTACAGCTGCTGTTATTTCTCCCTAGATCAATTAGAGAATGGCTAAATAATTTTGCTATAAATTCTATAGTTGTTTCCTATACTAGCATACCTGCATGTATGACTTGTGGCAGCAAGTATTCTTTTCTCTCCGGTTTGAAACATATGCATGTTTCTATTTTGCTTGCACTGTATTTCCTGAGGGTCGATGTGCTAGTCGAGCACCGAGTAATTTTTCATTTACTATTCTTGACTTTACGTCAATTGTAATATTCCAGTCTCCTAGCTGCCTGCCTGTTTTGTACTACTACTACATGATTAGTTAATCTCTTGGTGCTTAATTAGTAGGCTTTGGATTTATTGTTCTCTTTTTTAATTTGTGGATTTAGACTCATTTAAGACTAAGAAATATCATTTCCCTATGTCACTTTGTTATGCTACAATCTGTTCATTGTATTTGCGGATTTAGACTCATACAGGACATATAAATACTCTGTCTAAAGGGTTCAAAAAGTTTCCAATCACTGTATTGCAAATAAGATATGTATAGTTTGCTTACTTGAGGTTTTTGCCTTCTATGTTCCTCTTAGCTTCTTTTGTTCTGATTCAGCCATCTTCTATTTCAGCTTTTCGGCCATTGTCTTGAACCATTTTGGAATCTGTGGCATTCCCTTTTGTTGTACAGTATCTGGATCTTGCTATTGTGAACTACTCGGTATGCTTTTTTTTAATCATATTTAAGTAGTATATCTTGTATTTCTAATCCTTCATTGTCACTAACATCTGATGTTGATTCTGAAATATTGGAAGCGAGCAACATGTCCATGTTCTTTTCAAGCTTGTTGAAAGTTGAAACTACCCTACAAGGGGCTGCATCATTTCATCTATTTTGGATTACTTTAGTCAACTCATTTCATGGCAACGACTAAGTAGTCCATGGTGCCTTTTTTCAACTATTATAAAAGTATAAATTTTGCTAGATAAATTGTGTCATAATGAACTTTTCAATAATCAACTTGTTTACATGTAGCTGACGCAATCTTGTATTCGTAGCACTGTCTCCCTGCTTTATGTAACTTTTGGAAGGCGCCTTTGCCTTTCCTCTTAATTGTTGTTATAGCTTTTTTTATTTGTTCTTTCCTTTTTCTCTGAAAATGTTCTTCATCTAGGCTATTTCCTATTCTCTATACTTCTGTTTTCGAATTCATAGAGTTGATGCATCTTTGTTTATCTAAATTTTCCCTAATATGTTGTTCGATCTAGTCTTGCAGGATATCTTTCAATCCCAACTGGACTAGAGGTGGTTTGTTCTGAGTCACTGTGGTAAGTTAAATCTTCGTCTTATCAGATTTAGTTCTTGTTGCTCCTACTAGTTAGGAAAAAAAATCCTCTTGTGTTCATGTTGTTTTTTTACGTCAAGTTCAGATGTAAAATACAGTTCATCTAGCATATTATTACATGAAAAATGTAGGTGTAAACTCCGTGATATAAAACTGTACCTGGTATTAATTTTAAGATTTGACTTTATGTCATTCATTTGTTAATCTGATATCCATTATAGAACTATGAAAATTTTTACCTTTTGCCCCAATGGGATTGAGATAAATTAAGGACATTTTGTCTGAAGAATCAAATGTTCATTGTGTTGATTTCTGAAATATCTTATAATATCTTGTTAAAGTGGGGTTTAGCTCCACTTGAGATGTCATTAGAGGACATTCTCTTGTCTTGATATCTTAGTTTCTGCTCCAGGGGTTAGATTCCATGCATTTTGTATCTTTGTCGTTCTGGGATTGCATTGGCCCCCCAAACCTTTCATCATTTGATCACTATATTAATAATTAGTAAATTTTTGTGCATTGAATTTGTCTCATTTTTTTATTCGATCAAATTAGCTTCGACATGATGTATTCTTTACATGAGGTAGTTTCATGTTCAATGTACAGTTCTCACAGTCTCAATTTACACGTATAGCTTATATATATGTAATGTGCATTTTAACTGTATGTGAGGATATTTGTTTGAAATTTTGTTTTTCTGGGATTGGATGATGCCCCCCAATCCTTTTGTAAATCTGTATTCCATAATAAGTTTTAAAAATTTTGTTTTTCTAGAATTTTGTTATTGGTTCATGCCCCAAAATTCCTTTGTAAATCTGCAGACCATAATACTTTTTTGAACTTTTTTTCTGTGTTCGTGGGATTGCCTGAGAGGTCCTAGGTCCCTTTTGTAAATCTGTATTCCATAATAAATATATGTATTCCAAATTTCCTCGAATCTTTGTATTCTGTAATAAATCTGTATTCTCCTTTGTCATTCTGTAGACCATCGCTGTTAGGTAGTTGGTCAGGTAAAGGCTGAAAAAGCCTAGGATGCTGCGGCGATTCCGCTAGAGTTGGTGTAGTTATGAACTGTACCTTGGATTTTTTGTTTTGAAACTTTGACTTTGTGGGATTGAGTAGGTTCCCATAACTTTGTTAATTTGTTTTCCATAATAAATCTTTGAAAATTCTGAAATTATGCCTTTTTTAAAGTGAGGCAGGTACTGAAAACATATGTCACGAAGGACCATACAGTTTTGTGCTACTAAACTTATAGCGACTCATCCTTATATGTACACCACAACTATCGTTGTAAATTATGTAGTTGTGAACCGTCACTTTATACTACTTTGTAAATTCTGACTTTGTTGGATTGAGTAGGTTCCCATAACTTTGTTTATTTGTTTTCCATAATAAATCTTTGAAAATTCTGAAATTATGCCTTTGTTAGATTCAGGCAGGTCCTTAGAAAACATGTCATGAAGTTCATACAGTTCAGTGCTGCTCTCCATTCTCCTTCCTTCTTGTGAGCTCCACCCTGCATAAATTTTGTGTTTATGTAAATATGACATCTCTATGTAGCTGCCAATAGGTGACATATGTATAACACTAACTTACATGGTTGAATGTATCATTCCTGAAAAGATCTGTCTGGAATGCTTCATAGTTGAGTTCTGAATGCTTCATAACACAACTAACAGTTTGTTTGGCCCTTATTTACACATTAACTTTGGGTGTAACTATTGTTTAATTGTAATGTACTTAACAGTTTTTGTTTGAATTTTTGACTTTGTGGGATTAGATTGGTGCCCCAAACCCTCTGTTTATTTGTTTTCCTTTGTGGTATTGGATCAGTTCATCAAATCATCCGCATATTTGTATTCCATAAAGTTCTAATAATATTGTTTTTTTGGAATTTTTTGAAGTTTGTGTGTGTGTTTTATTTTCATTGAACATTGTTAATATGTTGATCACTAGATTACGGATATATGCCATCATAGTGATAACACATTATATATTGTAGGATATCTGGAGCAGGACCTGGTTCGGTTGCACAAATTGCTGGTGGACATTTGTCTGCTGGAGGCTTTGGTGGGCCTATGAGGAAAGAGAAAACAAAAGCAAAGAGTTTATCAATTCAGTTGTGTTGTATTATTTGTTGTCAGTTTATTTAGGAGCACATTTATGTTCTTAACTTGAAGTATTGTTCAGTATATGTATTCAGCCATCTTGTTTAAACAAATCATTCTGCCAAAATCCTTAAAGGTTCTTGGTGTTCTGATGATCAAAACTCACTCAAGAATCAGGCACTTCATGTCATCTTTGTAATGCAAATCTTTTTGGAACTTTTTAAGTGTTTTAATGATTTAAGAGTTGATTTTTTAATCTTGTTGCAAGAATTGAAAATATTTCACTTTTCAGAGTGTTTGAATTCAAAAATATTACAGCTGTCTAATGCATATCAAGGGCACAATATTCGGGTGCTAGGGGCACCTGAAATACTCGAATTCAATATTGACATGTACCGGGTGTTTTGTTGCTTTCAGGTGCCCGTCGTGGGATCCTGTAACATACCCGGGTACCAGGTAGACAGCCCCGAATTTTATGGTAATTTTCAAAACTATCATATGTTTTGTTATGATTTGTTTTGTCATAAAAAAAGTTGAAACATGACTTATAATTTTGTATATTTAAACTAATATTTTGAATAAGACGAACGATCAATCGTAACGGAAAAAAGTCAATAGCAAATAACAATTTAGAAACGGAGGTAATTTCAAAGTTATTGTCAAATAGATTGAAGCTTATTTTGCCAAATATTATTAGTGATCATCAAAGCGCCTTTGTGCCTGGGAGGTTAATCACGGATAACATCTTATTGGCTTATGAGAGCATACATACTATCAAGAGAAAGCAAGGAAAGCAGGAGCTGTGCGCCGTGAAACTGGATATGCACAAGGCGTATGACCGAGTGGAGTGGCCGTATCTGGAAACAATAATGCTCAAACTTGGCTTCGCTCGGAGATGGGTGCGCTTAATAATGGCTTGTGTTAAATCAGTTAGATACAATGTCAGATTCAATAATATGGAAACTGATATATTTAGTCCAACTCGAGGAATTCGACAGGGAGACCCGCTGTCTCCATATCTTTTTCTCCTGGTCGCGGAAGGTTTATCAAGCATGTTGAAGGGCGCAGAACAGCGTGGGGAACTGGAGGGTGTTCGAGTCTGTCGAGATGCGCCGGTAATTTCCCATCTTCTCTTCGCTGATGACTCACTTATATTGATGAAAGCAAACAAGCAGAATGCAGAGAAATTAAAGCTGATCCTTGATTCCTACTGTGCAAACTCGGGGCAAATGGTCAGTGAAGCAAAGTCGAGCATTTTCTTCAGTACTAATACTGATGTAGAAGTGAAAGGAGAAGTATGCCAAGCCCTGAATATTATGACCGAATCGTTGAGTGACAAGTACCTTGGGTTACCAGCTTTGGTGGGTGCAGACAGGAGCGACTGTTTCCGCCACCTCATCGATCGAGTCCTAAGCAAAACAAAAGGATGGAAAGAGAAGATGTTAAGTATGGGGGAAAGGAGATTCTCATAAAGTCCATCGCTCAAGCTGTACCAGTGTTTGCCATGATGGTTTTTAAAATCCCGAAGAACATTTGTAAAGGGATTACGGACGCCATAGCGCAATTCTGGTGGGGTGACGACGATGAACAGAAGAGAATTCACTGGAAAGCTTGGTGGAAAATGTGTATACCGAAAGGAAAAGGTGGTATGGGTTTCAGAGATTTACATAGTTTCAATATTGCCATGCTAGCAAAACAAGTTTGGAGACTTCTAGCAGAGCCGGATTCTTTATGTGCAAGGGTATTGAGAGCACGATACTACCCTGATGGCAAACTTCTAGAAGCAAAGTTGAAGAGTGGTAGCTCTTACACATGGCAAAGCATAATGGCTGGGTTGGAATGTTTCAACCGAGGCTGTATATGGAGGGTAGGAGATGGTACAGAGATCAATATCTGAAAGGATAATTGGATCCCAACAAGTCATAACCTGAAAATTCTGACTCCTCGGGGCAACAATATTGTCACATCGGTAGATGAACTCATAAATCCAATCGACGGGCAGTGGGATGTAGACTTGATAAATGATCTGTTCTGGCCAGTGGATGCTCACCGAATCTACAAATTCCTTTATATCAGGGGAGACAAGATTTCGTTGCATGGTGTCGGTGTATTGGGAACCAGGGTCCCCACTCCCCCGGTCAAAAGGCCGGCCTGAGCCCATCTTGGGCCAAGGAAGACAACCACGCGCCAAGTGGGCCGAAGCGGCCCAGCAGGGGGGCGCGGAGCGTCGGGCCCCGCGCGGCTCGCAGCCGCGAGCCGTGGGGCGTTGCCACGTGGCTACGCCCTGCGACCCCCGCGACCCGCCGCGGGACGCGGATAAGGGCGGGGCCCCGCGAGCCTGTGGGAACCTGGCACGTGGCGACGGTGGTTCGTGGCGCCTTAATAGCGCCGCCTCGACGAGACGCCCCGGGATTTCGTGCGGCTACAGTACGCGCGGATCCGGGGCGTGGGGATCTCCTCGCGGAGGGGTCCCACTTGCCAGCGACAGCCCGCACGGCCGGCGGGCGGGGCCGCTGGACTTCAATGCGCGTGCGCCTCACGCAGGGCCGCGACTGATGGGTGTGACCCGACCAGTCGCAGCCCTGTAGCGCACTGTTCGGCTGACAGGGGGGCGTGGGCTGACGAGCGCCGCCTGTCGCCGTACGGTGCGTCGCTTGGACCGGGGGGTTGTTCGGTGCATCCGCCCCCCTTTCCGCGCCTCACCACTCCGGGGCCGCGCGCGCGTGCTGTACGAGCGATGGGACAAGACGACGGGAGTCAAACGAATGATGAAGGCAGGCGAGCGAAGGCCGCTGACACTAGACAAGACGCCCGGCATCTCGGGCGGAGAAGGGTCGCCAGCCGGCGCCCCCATAGCGGCCCATGAACGGGTCTGGCCTCTCCTTGCACTATAAAAGGGAGTGCCTTGTACATGAAACCAACACACAACACTTGAGCAATATCAGACAAGCAGGACGTAGGGTTTTACACCTCTGGTGGCCCGAACCTGGGTAAACCTGCTTGCGTTCTTCCTCTTCCCGTGCGCGGCTCCAACACTTAGAACCGTTCGCTCCCCTCCGAATCTCAAAGGGAGGCCGTGCTAGGCCCCCATTTGCCGTGGTTCCACACCTCGACATTTGGCGCGCCAGGTAGGGGGGGCGTCGTAGTTCCTGTGTTCTTCCTCGCGTCCGCTCTTCCTTGCCATGGCTGGGCGAGTCAGTCGCAGGTCCTCGAGCAGCGAGGACGTGCATCCTCGGCGCCGCTCCGTCTCGGAGTCGGTGGATGAGGAGATCATGGCGGACCAGCCGCCTACGGTGAAGGCGGCCAAGGGCTCGCGTCCTCCCCGACCTGCTCGCGCGGAGAGGGGGCGGAGGGCGCGCGCCCCCAGCATCGCACTCGCTCGCAGACGGGTTCCCAGCGGCCGTCCAGCGACGAACGAACCGTTTCTCCCGAGCACGAGCAGCGCCGCGCTCCTGCGCGGCGCCTCTCCTTCGACAGCCTGACCCCACCGGCAGCACTAGACCGGGCAAGGGACCTGCTGCGCAACCCACCGCCGGAGCTGGCGGAGGGCTCGCCAGCTGGGCCCTGGCTCCGGGACGTCGCCAAAATGGTGGACACGGGCGCGGCGTCAGGCGAGATCCAAGTCAGGTCCGTCGCGCTCGCGCGCGAACTCCTCTTCGGAGGGCCCCACGTACGTGCCCACCGAACGCACGCACACGGGAACGGAGGACTACTCTTTCTCCGTGACGACTCCCCGTCGTGGCCCGGACGACCTCTGGCGGAAGCTGGGGGGGACGCCGCCGCGACGGGGGAAGACGCTCGCATCAGCATCGAGCGCTCCCGGGAGCGGCGCCACGAGAGGCACCGCGCGCAGTCGTCACGCTCGACGCGCGCGCCGTCGTCCGGCTCGTCCGCTCACCTCTCCGGACAGGAGACGGCGCGCGGAGAGCGAAAGGCGTCGCGTCGCGTACTCTGGCGGATGCGCGGCCCTCCCAAGAGGCTGCGCGCCGTGACGTGGCCCAACAAGTTCCGCCCCGACATACCGGAGCGGTACGACGGGACGGCGCCTCCCTCCGAGTTCTGCAGATCTACTCCACCGCGGTACGAGCGGCCGGGGGCTCGGAGGACGTGATGGCCAACTACTTCCACCTCGCGCTCAAGGACTCGGCGCGATCTTGGTTCATGAACCTGCCGCCCGAGTCGATCAAGTCGTGGAAAGGGTTGTGCCGCGACTTCATCGTCAACTTCCAGGGCACCGCCAAGCGCCCTGGCACGCAAATCGACCTGGACAAGGTCATTCAGCGGAAGGACGAGCCGCTGCGCAAGTTCGTGTGCAGCGTTTCAGCCACGTCCGCAACACCATCCCTAACATTGACCCGCGCGGGGTCATATCGGCGTTCGCCCACGGCGTGCGCGACAAGGACGTGTTGGGCGAGCTCGGGGTCCACGAGCCCCAAACCGTCGTTGAGCTATTCGGGTTGGTCGACCGGTGCGCGCGCCGGCAGGAAGCGCAGGCCTGGCACGACTCCGACCCGGAAGGAGGAAAGGAGGACGAGGACGACGACCGTCCTCTGTCCCGGAAACAGAAGAAGAAGCTCGCCAAGAAGCGGAAGGCGGGCGAGGTCCTGGCCACCGCGCCGACGGGTGCCAAGGGGGGCAAACTCCCCGCGGCTCCGAAAGCGGCACAAGGTGGCGAGAAGTCTCCCCCCACGGGGGAAGTTCTGCGCGTTCCACGATTCCACGTGGCACGACCAAACGGAGTGCAAGTATATCCTTGCCAACGCGAGAAGAAGCGCAAGAAGCGCAGAGAGGAGCGCGCGGGAACGAGAAGGGGTCCCAGGAGGACGAGGAGGCTCTCCTCTTCCAGGACCACGAGGACACCGTCGCGGTCATCTGCGGTGGCTCCGCGCCCATCACCTCCAAGCGGCAGGTGTGAAACTCCTACGCCGCGAAGTATGCGCGCTGAGCACGGGGACGGCTCCCGCCCGACCTGTCAAGTGGTCAGAGGTCCCGATCACCTTCGACCGAAGCGACTTGGTCGGCCCGACAACTCGGACGGCCGGCTCCCGCTCATCGTCGCGCCGACGGTGTGCAACAAGAAGATCGCTCGCACGCTGGTCGACGGCGGCGCGAGCATCAACCTCATCACCCCGCAGGTGTACGAGACGCTCCAGGGCAGCAAACTGACCTGGAGCCCTCAAGGCCCTTCCACGGGGTCCTTCCGGGACGCGCCCAACCCTTGGGGCGGGTCACGCTCCGGTCACGTTCGGCACCAAGGACAACTTCCGCATGGAGAAGGTGGTGTTCGATGTGGCGGACATCGACCTCCCGTACAACGCCATCATCGGGGCCCGGCCCTCAGCAAATTCATGGCGAGTGACCACTACGCCTACCTCACCATGAAGATGCCGGGGCCCAAGGGCGTGATCACCGTCCGTGCCGACTACAAGAGTGCCATCGCGTGCACCGAGCTGATCCTGGCGGCCGAGAAGGCGGCGGACGCAGACCCGGAGCTTGGTGGCATCCCGGAGGCGGTCAAGTCCGCCCCAAGTGCTCCAAGGTGACGGCCGGCGAGCCGGTGAAGACCAAGCAGGTCGCCATCAACGCGGACGGCTCCAAGACCGTCACCATCGGGGCCGAGCTCGACCCCAAATAGGAACTCGCGCTCGTCGCCTTCCTTCGGGAGAACGCGGACGTCTTCGCTTGGGAGCCGTCCGATATGCCCGGCATACCAAGGGAGGTGATCGAGCACGAGTTAAAGGTCAACCCGGCCGCTCGGCCGGTGAAGCAAAAAGCTCGGCGCCAAGCCCCGGAACGAGAGATGTTCATCCGGGAAGAAATCCGCCGGCTCCTCGAGGCCGGCTTCATACAGAGAAGTCCTACACCCCACCTGGTTGGCAAACCCGGGTGGTCGTCCCCAAGAGCAACGGCAAGCTCCGCATGTGCGTCGACTACACCGACCTCAACAAGGCATGCCCCAAGGATCCGTTCCCGCTGCCACGCATAGACACAGTAGTTGACTCAACCGCAGGTTGCGACCTACTCTGTATGTTAGATGCGAATTCTGGGTATCACCAGATCCCATGGCTAGGGGGGACGAAGAAGAAAAACCGCATTCATGACCCCGGCGGGGTGTTATTGTTATTTGACCATGCCTTTTGGTTTGAAAAACGCGGGCCCTACGTTCCAACGAGCAATGCGCAAGACACTTGATGAGCAGCTCGGGAAGAACGTAGAGGCCTACGTCGACGACATCGTGATCAAGTCGGTGAGAGCGAGACCTGCTGTCCGATCTGAAGCAAACGTTCAACAAACTTACGCGACAAGCGGGTCAAGCTCAACCCGGCGAAGTGTGTGTTCGGTTGTCCCTGCGGGAAAGCTCCTCGGTTTCCTGGTTTCGCACCGGGGGATAGAGGCCAACCCGGAAAAAATCAGGCCATCGAGAACATGCGCCCGCCCACCCGCCTCAAGGATGTCCAGAAGCTGACAGGCTGCATCGCGCGCTCGGCCGTTTCGTCGCAAGACTCGGCGAGAGCGCGCTCTGCCCATGTTCAAGCTGATGAAGCGGAAGGATCGTTTCCAGTGGACTCCCGAGGCCGAGGCCGCGTTTCAAGAACTCAAGGCCTACCTCTCCTCGGCTCCCGTCTTGGTCGCGCCCCAGGACAAGGAGCCGCTCCTGCTCTACATCGCGGCAACACCGGCCGTGGTCAGCGCCGCGCTCGTCGCCGAACGCGAAGAGTTCATGCTCGACGAATCCCGGCGGAAGAAAAAGGCGGGCGGCGCCGCGCCGAACCAAGGCGAAAGCTCGGGGGCTGCGCCCACGCCCGTCCTCGACGCTCCGGCTCCGACGTCGACAAGCAGTATGGCTCGCCGGGGGGGCTGCCAGCACCGCTCTCGGACGAAAGCTCGGGGGCTGCGCCCACGGCCGACCCGGGGGCTCCGGCTCCAACGTCGACAAGCAGTATGGCTCGCCCGGGGGCTGCAGCACCGCTTCTCGGACGAAAGCTCGGGGGCTGCGCCCACGGCCGACCCGGGGGCTCCGGCTCCGACGTCGACAAGCAGTATGGCTCGCCCGGGAGCTGCAGCACCGCCGTCGCATGATGGCTCGGGGGCTGCGCCCACGGCCGACCCGGGGGCTCCGGCTCCGACAACGGACAACACAGCTCTCGCGCCCGACGTCAGTACGGGCGACGCCGAGATGAAGAAGCGCATGGTGCAACGCCCTGTCTACTTCGTCAGCGAGGTCCTGCGCGACGCCAAGACGCGCTACCCCCAAGTGCAGAAGCTCCTCTACGCGGTCCTCATAGCGTCAAGGAAGCTGCGACACTACTTCCAAAACCATCCAATCCGGGTGGTCACCAGTTTCCCGCTGGAGACGGTGTTACGCAACGCGAGAGGCCACTGGGCGAATCGTCAAGGGCGGGTGGAGATGTCTCTGAGTTCGAGCTCGAGTTCACAACCTCCAGCGCAATCAAGAGCAAGGCCCTTGCGGAATTCGTGGCAGAATGGACGCCCGGTCCTGTAGTTGAGCGAGAAGAGCTCACCGCGCGTCCAGCCAAAGACGAACCCTGTGAAGGCGACGACATTTGGACCGTATACTTCGACGGGTCCCTCACCTTGCAAGGCGCCGGTGCGGGAGTGCTGCTGGTGGCTCCTACCAAAGAGGAGCTGCGCTATGCCATCCAGCTGCACTTCAAGGCCACCAAACAACATGGCGGAGTACGAGGGGTTGATCGCGGGGAATGCGGATCGCCGCGGAACTCGGCGTCAAGAAACTCCTCGCCAAGGGCGACTCACAGCTCGTCGTCAACCAAGTCTCCAAGGAGTACCAGTGCTCGGACCCCCAAATGGCGGCGTACCTAGCGGAGGTCCGGCGGCTGGAAAAGAACTTCTTCGGTTTCGAAACCCGCCACATCATGCGAGGCGACAACACCGAAGCCGACGCCTTGTCGCGGATTGCCTCCTCCCGACAAGACCCACCGTCCGGGACCCTCGTGGAGCAACTCGCTCAGCCCTCAGCAATGGTCCCGGACATGGCGGACGGCGCCGATCACAACGGCGCCACTGCGGCAGAGCCGCCCGCGTCGGTCGACGCGGGGCCGCCGCCAACCGACGAGCCGCACGTGCTCGCCACGGACGACCCGGGTACCCCATGGATGGAAGAGCTTGTGGGGTACCTCCGCGGTGAAGTCCTACCCGAGGACGACGAGCCCGCCGAACGCCTCGCCCGGCAGATCGGCGCTACGCCCTTGTAGACGGGCAGCTTGTACCGCCGGGCGGCGAACGGAATCCTCCTCAAGTGTATCCCGACGGAGCAGGGCAAGGAAGTCCTCCACGCCATCCATGAGGGCGAGTGTGGGAGTCACATGGCCTCCCGCACGCTGGCCGGGAAAGCCTTCCGCCTAGGCTACTACTGGCCGACAGCCCTCACGGACGCTATCGAGTTAGTGCAACGCTGCAAAGCGTGCCAGTTCCACGCAAAGCAGACGCACCTACCCTCGCAAGCACTCCACACCATTCCCCTCTCATGGCCGTTCGCGGTCTGGGGTTTGGACATCGTGGGACCATTTCCCGCGGCTGTGGGAGGCCACAAGTTCCTCTACGTCGCCGTGGACAAGTTCACCAAGTGGGCTGGAGAAGAGAACCAGTCGTCCACATCGACAAGAACTCCGCGGTCAAGTTCATGCGCGGCATCGTGTCATGCTTTGGCGTACCGAACAGACTGATCACTGACACACGGCTCCCAATTCACAAGCCATGCCTTCGAGGCGTATTGTGAGGAGATCGGCATCAAAGTCTGCTACGCCTCTGCGGCACATCCACAAAGCAATGGTCAAGCTGAGCGCGCTAACGCCGAAATCTTACGCGGCCTCAAGACCAAAGCGTTCGACCCCTGAAGAAACGTGGATCGAAGTGGACCGCTGAACTACCCGGAGTGCTATGGTCTCTCAGGACCACGGTGAACCGCGCCACCGGCGAAACACCTTTCTTCCTGGTGTACGGCGCCGAAGCAGTCTTACGGCCGAAGTGGCATTCGCGGGCTCCGCGAGTTGCCTATATGACGAAGCAACCCAAGAAGAGCATCGCATGGACGACATCAACTTCTTGGAAGAATGCAGGCATCGCGCTAACATCCGGAATGCCCGGTACCTCCAAGGCCTACGTCGATACCACCAATCCCGTGTCGCCCCCGATCCCTCGAATGGGCGACCTTCTAGTTCTACGCCGGCGCTCGACCGCAAAGGCAAGAAGAACAAGCTGTCCCGATGTGGGAAGGTCCCTTCTTGGTGACTAGGGTGTCGCGGGTGGGCGCGGTGGCGCGATTGGGCTACGGAAGACGGCCGCCCGGAGCAAAGCAAAGCCTGGAACATCCAGCACCTGCGCAAGTTTTACCCTTAGCGGCGTGCGTGTCTCACTCGGCGGCTCACAATCGGAGACACTTTGCCTCTCCACTAGTGAGCCCGGGGGCATCGCACTCGTATCCACCTTGTATCGTTATTTCTACGATTTTCTGCTAGTAATAAAGTCTCGTTTTCTCCTACTATGCATCTTTTGTTCTCTGTTCATAACCTTCCCTCGCTGATGAGCCTGCGCTTTGCGGGCAACATGGCAAGAACATCACCCATGTCAAACATCTCGTGCCAAGGTCGATCGGCTCAGCCAACAATCCCGCAAACACTTGGGAGGGCAACCCCCGACCAAAAACGCGGATGCAAAAGGCCCAAGCTATCACCAAAACACAGATTGAAAGCATGATGTTGTTCGAACCAAAGCCAAAAGCAGAACGGATCATCACGAGATAGGCAAAAACACAGGGAGCAAGGAAGAAAACCACGAAACTTAATTTACACACTTAAACATTTAAAGTTTTCACCGCCCCCTACTTGCCGGGGCACCAGTTCTGTTGTTGCAGGAACGGACGGAAGTCAACTATTACATGGGGCACCTCCCCTATGCCGGGCTCGCAGGCCCCTCGTCCCGGTCCGGGACGTACGCCCTCACCAGCTCCTCGACCACCGGTGCCACGCGGTCCTGGTGGCGCGTCGCCTCGGCGGGTTTCAGGGCGGCCAGGAGCAGGTCGGTCGGGAAGTCGGGGACGCGCTCCAGAACGACGGTCAGAAGATCGGAGGCAACGGCTCGAATGGCGGCCTCGCCCTGCTGCGCAAGCCGGCCGCGGACGTCCGCACCAAGCCTCTCGAAGAACTCCGCAAGCGGCATCAGCGCGAGGAGGATCTGGCCGAGGGAAGGTTCCTGGTTGCCGGTCCGGAGCCGAGCCATGTTCGCCCTTTCCAGGCCGCTGTTGATGCGGGGAAGATGTCGTGCGCCATCGCCGAGAGCCGCCGGCGCTCCGAGTTCCACTCAGGATCAGCGACGGCCCCGGGCGGAGTGGCCTCGCTGGAAGCGGCGCCTGAGTCGCGCAACCTCTGGTTCAGATCCTGGACCTGCACCGTGAGGCGCGGTCTTGATCTGCGCGTCGTAGAGCGCGCCCGCCCTCGCATCGAGATCTCGCGAATCCGCTCCAGCTGCTCCTCTCCTGCACCGCCCAGCCTTCAGCGCGGTCCTCCAAGGCCTTGA
>JAAXCT010003324.1:0-37501 GCA_012490785.1 Eragrostis nindensis | reverse complement strand
GCACGCCATTGCCGAGTACCTCCAGCGCGTGGGGATTGAGTTGAGGAGTCTGTCAAACAACTCAACATTGGTGCCCTCCCTGACTTGGATCAGACGGCAAGCCAAGGAGCTGACGAACCGACGTTCAATTTCCTCTGCATGCAGAGCGGATGTCATTTGATCGTCCTCGTGCGCATAGCGTGGCTGGTCCTGCACCCGCTTCGGCGGTCGCTCTCGTTTCCCTCGGCGACAACGAAGAGGCTGTGGTCATTGTTAGGGAGCTCTCGTACGAGATGCTCGTCTTGGCCTTCCCTTGGGCCAGCTTTGTGGCTGTGAACGTGGAGGAAGAAACCTTCCTCTCTGAATCCACGATGAGGTACTGGGTCCCTGCTTACGCTTTTGTGTTGTACACGCTCAGCATTGTGCTCCTGATGGCTGTGGGTGAGGTCGCAGAGTTGCTCGTACTGTGGCCAGTCGCGATGGGCATGGTTGGATTGTTTGGGTACATTCGGCCTGTTCGGCTGGCTGTTTTGCAGCTGTTTTACTGTAGCGGCTGCAGAAGAAATAACTGCGAACACTGTAGTTGATGATAAGCAGCTGCTGCAAAGCAACCAGGCGAACAGGCTGATTCTCTCCATGTTCTGGTACTACAGGGAAATAGCAATATGGTATGTCGTTCTATTTTCAGGATGAACATCTACTAGCCTCAAGTAGCATTCGTCATTTGACTACACATATGTTCTCCATGTGCATGCAGGAATTATCTTCTCTGTGTCGAGCAAGATCAACAGTCCATGGTGCAAAAGGAGCTTGACGAGCCTGATCAGAGGGCAAGAGTAGTGCCAAGCTCGTAAGCTTCTTGTTGATGGATCTCCAAGTGTGAAGATGAGTCGGAATTACCCAGCTGATTTTCTCATTACTGAATGAACAATCAAAATCAAAAGTGTGCACAAGTTCACGTCCTTGGGAGAACTGAATTAATTTCCCATTCACATTCTAATAAAGATTTTCAATATTTTGCGCAGTTTTCTTACCTTTTACAATTATTTTATCATTTCCTGTTTGTATAGGTAGGAAAATATTTAATTTTTCCAAAGATGGATACAGGTAAATTTATTTTCCCTTCCCTAGAAAAATTAAATTTACCTGTACCCATCTCTGCACGCCTGCACCATTCCCAAATCCCAACCACCTCCGTACGCCGTATCTACGTTCCCGTACGTGCGAATAGGGTTTTCGGCGGCGGCAAGAGGAAGCGATGCCGCATTCTTCACCTCCGGCGACGGTGCCTCTGGAGATGAAGCAGTTGCCGGACAAGAATCCATCCCCGGAGGAGGACCCGAGTCACCCGACGAATTATGAGCCATCGGAGGTGTCGCCGACGCCGCACGCGGAGGAGAAGCCGGGACCCGATCCTTCCGCTCAGATCGGGAGGCCGTCCGGCCGCCGCGTCTTCGGCGTGCCGGACCCGAGCGGCGCCGTGCTGTTCATGGTAACCATCTTGGTGCTCTACGCGTTTCTGACGCGGTGGCTGATACGGCGCGTCGCCGGCGAGCCGACGGCCTTTGTCTGGACCACCTCCCTCCTCGCCTCCTCCTACTTCTTCATCGGGACGATCTGCTTGTCCAAGACACTTCGATACCTGTCCATCCTCTTCAAGCTCCGGACTTTCTACATCGCCTCATCACTATCTGCGGCTGCAGCCTACTTCATCCGACCCACAGCGGCGCGGCCGTCGCGGCGCTCTTCACATTCTACGCCGCCGGAGCGTTCGGGCACGCCATTGCCGGGCACCTCCAGCGTGTGGGGACTGGGGAGTGACGACGAGGAAGAGTCCATCAATGTGGCGCTCGACCCCGAATCTTTGGCCAGAAAGAAAAAGAAGGCGCGGGAGGGAGACGGGTACCTCTTCCTCTTCGTGCACGGCGTGCTATCCTTGCTCGTCCTCGCCCCCGCGGCGTGGCTGGCTGGTCTTGCACCCGGCGTCCGCCGTCTCTGCCTTCGCCGTCGGCGGCGATGTCGTGAGCGATCAGGCCTTGTACGTTGTCAGGAGCTCTCTCTTGAGACGCTCGTTGTTGTCGGGCTGTACGTGGAGCGCGTTCGCGGCTGTGGTCCTGCAGGAAGGAGCCATTGTCTCTCCGTCCACGATGTTGTGCAAGGTCCCTGCTTGAGCTTTCGGGATGTACACCCTCAGCCTTGTGCTTGAGTTTGCTGCGGGTGAAGTCGCGGGGTTGCTCAAGCTGTGGCCTGTCGCGATGGCCATGGTTGGATTGTTCGGATACGTTCTACCTATGTACAGACGCTACTATCATATCCTGAAAAGGTATGTTTTTTTTTTTTGGAATATAAAATGCACAACTTCTTCAAGCAGCATTCATCATTTGACTATCTAATTTCATCACCATGTGCAGGAACAATCGTCATCTCCCTGGTGGCATCAATAGCTTGTCACAGGATGGGCCTAACGATCGAGCAGGATCAGCAAAGCGTGATGCTAAAGGGAAAGGTGATTGATGAGCCTGAACCAAAGGCGCCAAACTCATAATCCATTTCCCCCGCAAAAAAAAAGGAACAAGAAAAAAAAATCTCATGATCCTTTTGATGGAGCTCGATGTGTGAAGAGGGAGCTGGGCGAGTACTCGCTAGGCTAGGTGGCGTACCCGATGGGTGCACGGAATCTCGTCGTCACCGTAATTTACAAGAAGGGCCAATTTAAAGGTAAATTCTGTCATTCCATTCTTTTAGCAACACTATTTATACAGTTGCATGCCCAATTGTGCACTATTTTGTATTGTGTTAGCATATTGACAAAACAGAGGGATATGCTAGTTTAATCAGATCTTCATAGCTCTATGTGCTGAGCGGATCGCAGAAAAAGTCTGTTGAGTCTTTTGTTGCACCGTGCAGTAGAAGATCTGTTAACAAAGGACCTCCTGTTCATTTTTAAAAAAGGATCTATTGCTAGGGAACCACGGAATCAGGGGCCACTATGCAAAACCAGCATGCACACGAGGCGATGTTTAAATAAAACATCCTGGCAAGATCACCGTTTAAGTTTAGCAAGGCAATAATGGATGTTATCAGTAATTTTTTTTAAAAAATTGCTTGCCAACCAAATGTAATCAAGGTTACCAAAATTTATATGATGTGCATGAGTCCAGATCCAGGACCAACTTCAAGTTACCCTGGAAATCACGGCAGGCGATCGTTTTCACTCGATGAAAAAAATTATGAAATAAGATACTATGTGATCAGTTATTCAGCTGGTGTACAACATAATTGACGCAGTGGCAAAAAAAATTCACATGTTTGTCACTCGTTTTGCGATTATAAACCTGCAGAATCAAAAAGCTTAAGGATCATGGTTAAGAGCCTTGATCACGAGATAGTGATTGAGTTGAGTTCCATGATATGTCAACTTGGCATATGTGATGCGATTAGACCGAACAACATTTGTGCTTCTGCGCAGTACAAACGAGGATCATGACTCGACGCGCATTGCCCGATAAAACCAAACAGCCCCGTACCTGACTACCGAGTAATCGTCATATGCTGCCTTCTTCTGCACCTCCAGCGATGGGAGAGGTGACGGCGCCGCCCACGGAGAAGAAGCTCTCCGGCGAGACCTCGCCGTGCGCTGATCTCTCCGGCTCCGGGAACGGGAGGCAATCCTACCGCAAACGCCTCATCCTCCACACCCTCGGCGACCCAGATCCGGACGGCACCGTGTTCAAGATGCTACTCGTCACGGTGCTCTACGCTCTGCTCACGCCGTGGCTGCTCTCGCTCGTCGCCGACCAGCCCGCAACGTCCTTCGTCTGGACGACCTCGCTGCTCGCCGTCTCCTACTTCTTCGCCGGCACCGTCTACCTGTCCCCGACGATGAGGTTCCCGGCCGTCTTCTTCTGGTTCTCCTACGCCGCCTTGCTGGCCGTTGCCGGCGCCCACTTCGTCGGCCCCGTCACGGGCGCGGCCGTGGCGTGCCTGGCCACGTTCTACGGCGCCGGGATGTTCGGGCACGCCGTCGCCGTGGTCCCTCCTCCGTTCCGGAACGAGGAGGACCGGGAGCGCCGGGAGGCGTTTTTGTGCTACGCATTCGTCCAGTTCGCCGCGATTTCGTTCTCCGTCCTAGCGCGCATGGCGTGGGTGGTCTTCTTCCCGGCGTGGGTGGTGTCCCCCTCCGACCACGCCGACGAGGCCCTTTCCGTCGTCGGCGAGCTCTCGTTCGAGACGCTCGGCCTCGCCTGGATTTGGATCTTCTTTATCGGCGTGATGCTGCTGGAGCAAGCTCTCGTGTCGTTCGAAACCGTTTTCTGCGTAGGCATCGCTTCTTTCATCTGGTCGCTCGTCCTCGGCTGTGTGATCTCGATTGTCTTTGGGTGATAGAGCCGGGCGGCTCTTCATGTGGCTTCTCGCGATGGCCGCGGTTGGGTTCTTTGGGTACTGCCTGGCCGTTCATGCACGCTACAAGCAGATCAAACAAAGGTATGTATATATTGACAACTGGAAATCAATTTCGTATCGACATATTAGTTTATTTCTTCGTATCTTGCTCTAGAGAACTGTTTGATCATAAACCATGTTGCAAAAGATTCTGTTTTATTGTGTGCGCGCCGCAGTACTTCTTGGTGTATGCAGTTTTATGGTGTTATTGATTTACAGTTATCACCTTACCCTGACTATATATGCAGGAAAGGCCAACCAATCTCGGCTTGCACCGCCAGCTTATCGCAGGAACCTAATAAGAAGGCATCACCAGATGGGAGCGCGATGAGTGCCACTGAAGAATTGGTAGAGGAGGAGGCATAGGATGGATTTCGTTGACACCCACGACGAGGGAGGAGTCGGGAGTGGGACGAGGATTGATGAGTTGTGCTCTACAGCTGGTGGTGAGATTGCCGGTAGAATAATAACACTGGAATGTAACGCAGGCTAGGAAGATTTTCCCTTTCTTTTACTATACATTGTTCTTGGACGAATGGTTGGATAAAAGTGAAATCTAGGGATCTTAGTGTGGTCCTCTAAAAACAAGAAATTTCGGCTTTGCTTCATACAAGCATGCAACCATTGTCATATTGTCATAGAGGCAACCCATATAGTACCCAACCATTACCTCAGATTGGGTTTTTTGTCAGCTTCATCCTGCTATCACCACAACACGTGGACTTTTGAATAGCCTTTATATCACCCAAGTTGACCATATAGCCACAACACTTCCATAGGAACATCCGTGTTTTATATGTCCAATCAAGCTTCATGCGACCACCGTGTGCATTGGTCCTTTTATTAGTTTTGTGCTCCGACTAATTATTCTCAATGCTTCACCATGGCTTGGGATTGATGTGACTAGATGCTGAATGTGTTCCTTTATGTACCAAACGCAAAAAAACAATGATCCACCAAGAAAAGAACATTCCAAAATAAAAATGCTGCAAGAGGAGCCATGACAGAAGATCTTCGTTGAGTAATTCTGAGACCCAAACAATTATGTTGAGTATTCGTTGAGTAATTCTGAGACCCAAACATAATTGAAAGAGATTTGCTCGCTTCCAGTCGACTGATATTTGGTCTTCCGCTCAGTCGAATTTTTTGACCATTGGATTCTGATCGAGCGGTGAATCCCCGTGTTGTGTGTGTGCGCTGCTTGTTTCTGTTTTGGCTCGAACGCGCATGGCGCACTGCTTTTTCGACCCAGTTGGACGCGCACTCCCTACCAGGTCGTCGTCACATGCTGCCCGTTTTGGGCCTGTTCGCGTGGCTGCTTTGCAGCAGCTGCTTTGCAGCAGCTACAATGTTTCAGTTATTTCTTCAGCAGCTGCTACAGTATTCCCAGTAGCCGCTACAGTGTTCACAGTTATTTCTTCAGCAGCCTGCAGCGCAGCCTGCCGAACAGACTGTTTGTCTCCCGAGTCGAACCCGTTAGGACCGAAGCCCATCCACACATTTCGTTTGGGTCAGAAACTGCAGAGAGAGGAGAGTGAGAGAGAGTGAGAGGCGAGGCGGAGATGTTTCGGCGGCGATTCACCGGCGGCAGAGCTCCCACTCCCACAATCCTGATCGGTGATTTGCTCTTGTGCTTGTCTTCCATACGCTGGATCCACTCGTTTCCTATTGGATTCTATTTCTCTGTTCTGATTTTTCCCCTTTTGCTCCTCCATTGACTCCGGCCAAGGTTAGGGATTGGGTGGGAATCACGGCGCCCCTTTCCCCTTTTGCTCCTCCATTGACTCCCTTGAGCGGAAGGTGCGGAAGTACGACATGACGGGGAGGAGAAGGGCAGTTGTGAGATGATGACGACGAGGTCCTTCAATTCATGGACTCAGCAGTGTCGGCTACCTCCTCACGCTCTTCCTCAGGTACGTTACCTATCAGTCAGTGTTGGTGCCTTCTTCCTTGTGTGAGCTTGATTCAACTGAACATTGCTTGAGCAGTGCTACGGTAAGCTAATTTGAGGAGATTAGGATTCAAATTAAAAAGAGATACTTGATTAGAACTTTGTTGTCTGAATTTGTAGTTGTGTATCAACTTTTCAGTAACATAATGTTGTGCATTATGCGGTGAAGATGCAAGAGTTTGTACTGAATTTTAGTGCACTAAGCTAATCCATGCTGGGATGATTTGGACAATTCTTCAGAGCTAGCAAATTCTATGGAGACATACTTTATTGGAGTTACTATGGATTGTGTTTATATCAAGCCACAATGCCATCGAATTATGTGCACATTAACATTTCTGAAATTAAACTGAACCCTGAGTGCACCTAGTTCTGTACTTGGTACTAGCTGCTATCATCAGATTTATATCTTTTTATTTTTATGGTTCCCCTTAGTGATTTTATGAGTAAGAATATGTAAGATAAGAAAGAGTACACGAAACCTTCTAGAACATGTCTTTTCTGCATGAATTTTTTACGAACCGCAGTGCAGTTTTTCTTCCCTAAACTTTAGTGATGATTATTTTTTTTTGCCTTAATGGAACTTGAGTTTGCTCTATCCTTTGTTTTAGTCGGTGTACATCGAAGTAGATGCTAGTGCTCTATGACTTGTATTCTGTCTCTGTCTTTTTAATTAGTTCTAGGTTTCATTAAGTAGTCCAACAAATATTTCGTAATCAAGGACAATCATATTCCAGCATGCTTTTGGCACAACTTTATGAAATCTTTCTTTCAGCATACCAAATACTTGATAGATGTTATTTCCTCCCTTCTAAGGTGTATGTTCCATGTAGGTGTTCATGTCATTGATACAAAAGGTGTTCTCTTGCAATCAATTTTTTTTTGTTCCGGTTTCCTATGTAAGAATTAGAAATTGAAATAATTGCATCTATCATTAACATAAAATGCAATGGAAATCATTGCAATTTGACATATGTTATTTGCAATTCAGAAATACCGATATTGTATTATACATCTAAGAAATTACACATTTTTCTGTTTGAATTTATTTGTATGCCATAAGGTGAAATTATTAGTATACCACAAGTGTAATTTCACCCTTTAGTATTTTAATTGGATCTGACATGTGTTTTGCTTGCTTTTCTGTGATAACTTTGTGTTTCTACACCTACTACTCCTAGCGGAGTGCCTTCTTCATGTGCCAAAAGTGCTGGTTTGACTTCAGGTATATTAAGCAACAAAGCAAGATATATCAAATCTCCATTTGTAAGTGCATGTTTTTAATGCTCATATTTATTGTTATTGATCGGTAGTTGACTCATGTCGATAACTTGTTTTATTAACTGCCATACAAAAAAAAATTGACTCTCTTTTGGATTGAAATTACGCTCCAAGATACATGTGTAGTACTAATATCACTCATAAGTAATTTTTCTGTCAGGGCATATTATATTTTTTATTTGCTCCAACTTGTCTTAAAAGTACTTGTTTGCATTACCATGGTGGGTTCCTACAGTATCAAAATAATAATAATAATAATTCATTGCCTTCTTCCTTGCTATTGTTCGTACGAGATATAGTGTCTCGAACATATGCTGGACGAGGCTTCTAATTTCTGCTTCCCTTTTATAGTAGCTTCTGATTTTAGTTTTCAGATTATAATACTGTAATTGAATGAATATTTGTCTCAAAGGTACTTGTTGTTTGCATTACCAAAGAGCCTCCAGCATCAATTTTGTTTAATTGCTTTATTAACTTGATATTGTCATTTATGAAGTTCTTAATTTCTGGCTTCAATCTTTCAGTAAATGCATAATTTGTATTTTCAATATAACATTATATTACTCTTTATCTATAATTTTTTTCACAGCTGGATTCCATTTTCGTTCACAGGAGGCATTATTGTGCCATTTGCTAGAAACATAGATTCCTCTAGGAAAATTCGATGGTAATCTACATAAATATTACACTGCCATGATATATGTAATTTCAATAAAATTGTACTGTAATATTTAAACCTTGTTTTACTTTCACCCAGACTTAATATAAATCAAAAGTAGAAATTATGTTGTGGTTACCTAAACCATCCTCAAGAATTTTTTTTTTTGGGATATACAGTAGCATTTTCTACATGGTAGAACATTAAGCAACAATTGCAGTCAGAGATGTTAATGTTGCCAATTGCAATATATATGAAAATGTAGCCAGAATGTTACATCTACAGTCAGCTAGTGATCTGAATGGTGGCATTGTCCAGCCAATTTGGTTGCTGTTGGGTACGTAATCGAGTAGCTAGGCTCTTTGTGATGTTTATCAAGCCCAGCTGGCCTTTTTTTCTTTATATTGGAGCCAGACACACACAATTTTTTATACGTAATCAAGTTGCTTTCACCTGCATTGTCTATTCCTTGCCTTCAATTTTGTTGAGCTAGTCTTATTTTGCCTAACAAGTGCATGCATGTAACACCCAATAACGTTTGCATTTATATTCCTAATCTTGTATTATACATCTAAGAAAATTACATATTGTTTCATCTAAATTTACTTATATGCTATAGGGTGAAATATTAGTATACAACAAGTGTAATTTTACCCTTTCTTAGTTTAATTGGATCTGACACCTGTTTTTCTTGCTTTTTGTCACAGCCCTGTGTTAGTACACCTGCTACTCCTAGTGGAGCACCTTCTTCATCTGCTAGAAGTGCTAGTTTTGACCATCTTTTGACGTCGGGTATATTAAGCGACAAAGCAAGAGATTTGAAATCTCCTTTTGTAAGTGGAGATTTTTTTAATGCTTATATTTATGTTGTTGCTATTATGGTTCCATGCTATTTTTCAAACTTAATCTTGAATGTAGGTAGGCAAGAGGTCTAAAACATTCTATGTTCCAGAAGCATTTGGCCTTGTCCTAAAGAATTTATACTAGTTTTGAATTTTCTATTAATCATTTTGTTAGCCATAGAAAAAAAATAACTTGTTACCTTTTTCCAATAACTCATTTCCTAACATTGGAACTTTGACTCACCAATTGTTTGTTGAAGTACAGTCTAATTCTCTAAATTATATGAGAATCTGGGAAGATTATAGTCCATCATATCTTCGGAAACTTCATCCCTGATCTGGCTAAACGTCTAGCAGTTGGGCTACGTTCATAGGACTATCTCATGGACCATCAGTCTTTCAATTTTAAGAGATTGCATACTGTTTCTGCGAAAAACTTGTTGACATGGTACATTATTCTGTATTCTGATATGTATCTTCCTTTGCTGGTTTTTTGTGATCTTAGGCTATGTGATGTAAAACTTAAATTTTTTCACTTCCCAATCATCCGTAATAAATATTGGTTCTTGTTTGTTGTTGGTATACAAGATGGATTCTTTGTTTTCATGGATTCATATTTTGATGAGACCTGTGATTATCACAATATTGAAACATACCTCAATATTCTTGACATATTTGTTCGACATCTACTTTGTTTCTGCGGCCAAGTAGCATTGTTCATCCAGTGCACTAGTTGCTTTTGGGTTCCTTATTGATACCTTTTTTTTATTTTTAAAGCTCAGGGAAAAAAATTACAATGCCCACTGAAAATAAGGCAGAATGTTTAAAAGCCTGCAAAACACAAGCGGGCCAAAAAATAACAAAACATATAGATTTGCCACCAAAATTATCAGCGCAACGAAGACCACAAATCTGTTCATTAATACAAAACAAACAAGCCCACAAAGCTATTGGGTTCGTTGTTTAAGGCGGACCTGTTACAAGAAGCCCGAATTCTTAACGGGTTTCTTTTCTTTAATGGGCGGACCCGGTCCAGAACTCCATTGGCTCCTGCTGTTTATTGCCCACCAGGCCACCATATAAGAATGATTGCTTCTGGCGCTCGATCACCATCGGATGGGCAAAAAAAATGTGACTGAGACAAAACTCAAATCTCAGTCACCTGAGGCCGCGACAGGTCTAATTGAAAATGTTAGTGTGCCTATAAACCTAATTCACCATTACAAGATAGAACTCAATATTTAAGTTTCAAGGGAAGATATAATTAGTTACAAGATATCCATAAAAAACATGGTACGAATTCCACCAAAGTGAAGTGTAGATATTTTGATCTCTCTTAAAAAATGAATTATATATGGAAGGAAACAACTGATGCAAAACTTCAAGAACCCTTTAGTACACCAATATTGTTTCAAAACTACTGAATACCTGCAGCTGATTTAGTTGAATTAATCCATATCTCACTAGAGTGTGATCTATGAGAGGAAGTTTCCCACCCTTAACATACATAATGCTTCAAGGCCATGTTTGCTTCCCATCCAGATATATAATCTAGCTTATATAATCTAAAAGCTGAAACAAACATATATCAAATTATAGCCAAATTATAACAATATTTAGGGGCCAAATATTATATTCCAATAAGTTGCTCTCCCTCAGCTTATAGATTATAGAAGCTGGATTATATAATCTAGGTGGGAAATAAATTTAGCCTAACTCTAAAAAGGCTTGACCTGACATATAGTTGACATCCAATCTTTTTCTCAGATATATTGATTTGGCAACAAATTTTTTCATACATTTATATTAAGTTTAAGTGATAGAAATCTTCATGAAACTGTGGAAATTTGAATAAAGTTTTCTTTGATTCATCCAATATGTTGTCTGATAAACTGTACTAAAAAATGTTTATTCTAGTACGAAGCGTTGTCAGCTTGGATAGTCTAAGAAGTCAGCTATATTGGTGATCGCTCCTCACTTCTAATGCACATAACATGAAAAATTTCATGAGGAGTTTTCCTTCGACACTCCTTTATAATTAATGCAAAACCATATTGTTTGTCCTTCAACAAATGGTGTGGGTGATCTTGCGCCGAGCCAGCAACCAAGAAGATTGTATCATATTTGTCATCGAGGAGTGCTTCTCCGCTGGAATGCTTGGGTTATGCAATTGGAGAGCACCGTCTGTCTGCAGGTACTGAGAGGTCCGCTACTTTGGTTGTCAGTCCTAACTTTCGAAGCATCGAAGAGAAGTATCGCAAGAAGCTGTCATTCAGCACTTTCTTTATGCAGATCCTTGTTACTGTGTTAGTTCTTCTGCGGATAATGTGGGTCATCCTACGCCCAACCGGCAAAGCTATCATATTTCTCATTGAGAAAATATGGCGAAACTCTTGTGATGACATGGTTGTGGTCTGATTACATTGCTTTGATTCTTTTAGAGGAGGCGGTGGTATCTATGCACATGATGTTCATAAAGGGCCCTGCCTGCGCCTTGATAGTATATATGCTTAGCATTGTGGCCTCAGTAGCAGCAGGCAAAGCCACTAGATTACTTGTTTTATCTCCTATCCCAATAGGCATGAGTGGGTTTTTTGGGTAATTCATCCGTTCCAAAATGTAAGCATTTGTTGACTTTTGAACAGCACATTTAACCATTTGTTTTATTCAAAAAAGTTATAAAAATATTATTTATTTTGATACAATTTGTTTTATCACTAGATATACTTTAAGCATAACTTATTTGTTTTTATATTTTCACAAAAACTTTTTCGACCGGTCACCCATCTGATCAGCCCCATCACCGGCGCAGGCGTCGCGGGCCTCCTCACGTTCTACGGCGCCGGGATGCTCGGCTACTCCATCGGCGAGCACCTCCAGCGCACCGGCATCGAGAACTCGGCAGCCGTCGTGGCCAGCCGCCCGCCCCGCGATGAGGAGCACGAGAAGCGCAGAGACGAGTGGTTCGTCTCCGCTTTCTGCCTGCTGGTCCCCATGTCACTGGCCGCCATCGTGCGCATGGCGTGGGTGCTCTTCATCCCGGGTTCCGCGGTATTCGACGAGCCCCCGCTGTCCGTCGTCCACGAGCTCTCGCTGGAGACGCTCTTTCTTGCCTGGACGTGGAGCAGCATCGTGGCGTTGGCTCTGTTGGAAGAGGCTTTTGTCTCGGCTAAGACCGTGTGGTACAAGGGCCTTGCTTGTTTCGCCGCATCATACATGCTCAGCTTCGAATTCATGATTTTTAAACGCAGTGCTGCGGTTTGATGGTCATGTGGACAGTTTCCATGGCAACGGTTGGATTCTTTGGCTATTGCCTTGCTGTTTACGCGCGCTACAATTATATCATCAGATCAAGGTATGTGTTGAGTTTTATACTATATATCCTATAAAATATTTAAGCTTCCGGAGACCAAACAAGAGAGATATCATAGTACATAAATAAATGTTTCTACCCGCATAAAAAGTCTTCTACAAATCACTGAATTTCGTTCACGCCCGATCTCAAGAGCTAGCATATATATTAATCACAAAAAAAAAGAGCTATAGCATATATATGTGCTTGGGCGTATCAATATCATAGAGCTTGCATGCTGTTGTTTGTGCCTGTGAGTCGTGGCTAGAGATTTAATTTGTAGCATTTTCTTGTGTGCTACAGCAAGGCAATGCTACAAAGTGGACAGTAATATATTCAATTCATGTTCTGGATTAGCATAATGAAACATTAACTTGCATATATCTTTTGATTACACATCTTTCTCAAGCAAGTTAAGCTCATCATTTTACATGTCTACTATATGCGCAGGAACCAACCTGTTTCACCCAGTAGCAGCTTGTCCGAGGACGGGCCTAATGAGCCTGATCGGCAGCCCCTGCAGCCAAATGAGGTGCTTGATGAACCAGATCAGAAGCAAGCTTGCAGCTCGTTGCAGGAGCTTGGGGATCACAATCAGAAACTGGCCCTACACATTCATGTTGATGAAACTCGATGAATCTGATGCTGATTTCCATCTCTCCTGATGAAATCCTTAATGACACAAGTGTTTTTAGCGTGGTGTGTCTCCAGTGATTGCTCCAAGCCTCCAAGCCAAGCAATGGCATGCATGCGTGTTAGCAGGGACTAAGGTCAACTTTTTTCCATAAAGAAGACCAAAGTGAGGATTGAATCTTGAATTTATCTTGTTTGCAAATATGAAATCTAGATAGTAAGTTAATGAGTCTTTATTGATCCCTTGCCTGTCAGCGATGGGTAGCTAGGCACATGAGCAGATAGAGAGAAGCCAAGCAAGAGCCAAAGAGAGGCAAACATCCTCTTCCTTATTTATTTTCCCGTCCAATTGGAGTTCTGCAGGGAGCAGCAACATAACTTTCCTCGACTTGTCACTGAGCACCTTCTCTGGGCTAACCTATCTACCAACGTGTTCTCCAGACCGACACTAGTGCCAACAACCTCAATGATGGCGGCATAGTATTATATTCCTCGGCTCCATGTTGCAGCTGAGAGTTCTTGAGCTCAGCAACAACCTCCTCGGCAGGCGGCTCCTATCGACTCTTGGTCGGTTTTGGATGCTGCAAAACATCCCATTGAAAGAGCATTAGGCTTAGTGTCTACTATGGCACCCAATGCAAGCTAGGCAAGCTCACAAAGCTCCATTTCGCGGACCTCTCTATGAACTGACTCGATCACCGGTGCCTTGCCGAAATTGTTGGCTGGGATGCGGAGAATCCTAGAGTCTGGCATATCATCGAAGACAAGATCCTAGAGGCCCTATTGGGAAGCCCATATCGCTCCAAATACACAAGTGTTAGAGTATATTGGTAGGCTAGATATTGTATATCGTAGACTGCCATATGTATCCGGAGGTGCCTTGCCCTCTAAGTCTTGTACTCTCATATATACTAGCCGAGAGGCTCATTGCAATACATTTCACGCATTATACAACAATCTATTCCTCTTACAACAAGAAGTGCCTTACGAAAACATTCCAATGGAGTTCAACAAAGCCTCGAAGCTTAAGGTCTTGAACCTTACTGTCATTATATATCCCGCCAGAGATCAGCAAGAGTTGGCGAACATTCCATCCTTCATGTGGATGACAACCTTATTTATGGTACGTTAGCAATTTTGGGAACATGGGAACCTGCCCCAAAATAGCTTGGTCGGGGGGGGGGGGGGGGGGGGGGGGGGGGGGGGGGGGGTGGGCGCTGTGCTTGCCTCTGCTACCTTTTGGCTACTTCGGACAGACGAGTTGGCAAAAACCTGGACCAGCTGGAGTTGGCGTCACTCACCAAACCGATCGATCCCTAGCTCGTTCAGCTAAGCACATGAGACTGTCTCTACCTGCCCACCACGATTTTATATATGTGGAACGTCCCGTACCTCAGGCTATTCAATAAAAAGGTGACTAACACGGCGGCACAATGCCACCGGATCTCGCGTCGAGTGATTGCCTTGGCTAACGTAAGCTTTGCGAGCAATGCCTTGGGGGAGCATTTCCATGCCTTCGGATGGAGGAGCCGACGTCACTAGAGGATATTTCAGTGCCATGCATATTGAGTCATATCTGGACACCTGGGAATGTCTTTGATAAAATTATGTTGTGCATAATATCACACTGTAGATGATAAATTTATTGGTTGGTTCGAGACAAGTACGTCTGGTTGTTTCAAGCCATATGCATCAACAACTATAAAAAAGATACCACATTTGGACATTCTGACTTGTTTTTCAGCTTACCAGTGCAAAGGCGGCTCAACTGTGTCTACACTTAGCCTGCCATTGACTTCAATCGGTACACAGGTAGGAAATCAACAAGACGCGAGTCAGCGTAGCCCTCAGACGTCAGTATGCATGCTGCTGGTCATGTTCTATCAGATGGACCCATTCCTAATTCAAATTAAGACATATCTAGTAGAATTTTTCAATACATTGCAGCTACATAAGGTCAGTCTCAATGGGCCTTTCACTGGTATTTAATCAGCTGCCACATCAGATAAAATAATGACATGGCAAGAATTTTAAGAAGAGAGAGATGATTTGGCTTTCATCCTAATGAAAGGCTCTCCGCACCCATTCCTAGACAATGAAAGTGAAATGAAAGTGCATTGCGCATCTTTTCTTTCATTCTCCATGTAACACCCCAGCCTGTAGCCTAGTAGTTGTGGTTTCGGCCCAAGAGGCCTAGAAGTGGTGTGATTGTGGAAATAGTCCCATACGGCTTATTTAGATGGGTGAGGGTCAGCATATAACCCTTGTTGGTTCAGCATAGCACCTCTGGGTTAACCCTTTTACACGAAGTGAGGACGAAAGCGTAAGAAGGGTGCTATGTGGATGCGCGTGCCCGCCCCGCGTGGGGGCTGGGCGGTAAGCGGATTTTGGACGCAGGATGTTACAAATGGTATCAGAGCCGACCCTTGCGGCAGCACGAGCGCGTGGGCTAGGGGTGCAGACATATGGCATGGCGCGTGTGAGCCCCGTGAGTGGGACACGGCATAGCATATGAGGTGACACTAGACACGGACTTGTGTGCTAAGAGGGAAGCGTTCCTGGTCGTCCTCACCACAAGCTTGGGAGCTCTAGGGCGACGCCTAGCCGTCTAGGAGGCTTCACCTCCAAGAGTAACAAATGCTTCACGGATTCAAGGCGAAGTGCTCAATTGCTCAAGTATGAGGATGCTCTCTTGTGCTCTCTAATTCAAATTCTCTCCACCCAATCCAAAGGATTTAGCTATAATCACACAAATCTCACAAAGAGAGGTTGGGGAGAGCTCTAGGACACCTTGGCTCAGGATATATGCGTGGATGTGGTCAGCACCCTCCAAAAGAGGGTGTGGTAGAGTATTTATACTCTTTCCCCCGAAAACTAGCCGTTGGAACTAGCCAGTAGAAACCGGAACTTCCGGTTTCCCAAACCGGAACTTCCGGTTTTCCCAGATATAGCCGTTGGGTTCAAATTCTGCCAAAACCGGAACTTCCGGTTTGGCAAACCGGAACTTCCGGTTTTGCCAGGACAGAGAGAAACTGTGCAAGTGTTGGCCATTGTGTTTCACTCTTCTCACTTAGGTTTTTCTTGAGCACTGAGACTTGCTAGCTATCCATGTAACATCCCTCTTGATAGAGCGGCACACCTATACTCAAGATTAAATGTAAAACAACTTTTCACAACTTGAGCATATAGAGAACTAGATATGCCACTTCTCTTCATTTTTGCTTGAGGGCAGCCACATGAGCTTTTCTTGAGCATCACCATCTTAAGCTTGTGACTTGGAATCTTTCAAACCATATGATCAATATCCATCTTGCAATTCCTAGTCACTTCAAATCTTCATATTTCAACAATAATTGACACTTAGCAACATATATTCCATATAGCTTGATCGGTCCATCGAAATTCGACTCCACTTGCCCTTCACCATAGCTTAGGTGCCTCGGCGCCAAGAACCTATCTTGCCCTTCTCCTAACCATGGTTCATCGCGACCAAGTCATGTCAATTCTTCACCATCTTGCCATTGAGTCATACATTGCTTTGTATCATCCATAAGCATTCAATTGTGTTGTTGATTGATTTGTTGGTTGATCAAGTTGCTTCCGAATGTATTACCATAGAGAGCAAATAGCACTTGATCAATCTTCATCTTGACTATAAGAAAGCCATTAGATTTAGAGACAACCTTATATCCAATGATTCCATGTCTCTATTTATTTTCCATACATGCTTGTGATAGGATCTTGTACTTGAAACCATTTATTGAATACATCATATGTTGATCACATGGTCTCATTTGCTTCAAACAATTGTACATCCATAAGTGTATACATGAAAGACATTGTACATATATTGTTTGCAACCTGTCGATATACTTCACAAAGAATATTAGACCTTTAATCATGTTGTCATACAATACACCAAAACCCACTAGGGGTGCACATGCACTTTCACCTTCGGCATCCGCCACGTCTCTTAAGAAACATTTATTATCTACTATTAGACAACCACGGCGACCAATGTCACATGTTGTTCACTTGGAACCCCCCCCACCCCCCCCCCCCCCAACCCACTTCACGCGCGCGCGCGCACACACACACACACACACATGCGCGCAAATACACTTCCCTATATATATACTGCCCCACATGCTCTCGTTGACACCATGGGAGATCGTGAGGCAACTCAGATCTATGTCGTCGCCAGGGGAGGCTGCAAGGTGGCTCGATCAGATCTACGCCCCGCCTAGGAATACCAAGGGATTCTATGCTACTCGGCCTAGCAACGAGGGCGGGGGAGCTGGAGGAGTGATCCCCATCCCTGCCCCGCCAGAACTCATCCCTGCCCCGCCCCGCTCCCATGAAGCTTGTTGGGGAAAAATCTTCCCCCGGCCTCCTCTCTCCTCCTGTCCTCTTCAGATCCGGCCAACCACCGCCTCTCTCTCTCTCTCTCTCTCTCTGCTGATCCTTTGTCGCTGCCCCGCCTGCTGGCGAATCGCTGCGCCTGCGCTATCGTCCGAGTCGCGCGGTGCATGCTCTCGTGCTGCCGCCAGCGCATTTCGCCTTCCGCGCCACTGCAAGCCGTAACCCCCCTCCCCCCCCCCCCTCCCCTGCAGGGCCCTGCCGGAGTTCGGGGATCCGTCAGGGCCGGGGGAAGGTTTTTCCCCGACAAGCTTCATAGGGCCGGGGCGTGGCGGGGATGACGATCACTCCCCAGGCTCTCCCCGCCCCCTTTGCCAGGTTGAGTATCGTAGAAAGCCCTTGGTTTTCCTAGGCAGGGGCGCAGATATGATCGAGTCACATTGCAGCCTCCCCTGGCGACGGCATAGATCTGAGTTGCTTCACGATCTCCCATGGTGTCAACAAGAGCACGTGGGGCAGTACATACATAAGGGAAGTGTTTGTGTGTGTGCGCGCGCGCGCGCGTGTGTGTGTGTGTGTGGTGGGGGAGGGTCTAAGTGAACAGCATGTGACATTAGTCGCCGTGGATGTTTACTAGTAGATAATAAATGTTTCTTAAGAGACGTGGCGGATGCGGGAGGCGACCATGCTGGTGTGAGGGTGACATATTTATGTATCTAGTCCGACTAATACCAAAGGAAATGCATCACACGTGTGATTAATGGCAAGATTCCATGACCGCATGCACTCATCGGAGAATCGAACGGCGGTGATGGGATGAGGCGAGCCTTTGCTATATAGACCGCACCCTTCCTTGTGCAGTTGCGCTACTCCTGCCCATCAATGGGAAAGCGCAACGAGTAGATGGTTTTTTGTCGCCAATAAAGACGGTGTAGTGAGAAGACCATAAATGGAGTCGGGGTCAATGTGCATTCAATATAATTTTTAAGTGGAACCGGGAGTGGACTTTAAGTTCTTTATTTCTTTTAGCTTGATCGCCCGATGGCTCAGCCCAATCTTTCAATCGGCTTGATCGCTCGACGGCCAATGGCTCTTGTTTCGGCACCCTTCCTTGTGCCTAAACACGAGGTTAACAAGTGTGCGCAGAGTCTTTTTCAGCTCACCAAACGCCTAGGACAAGATGGCTATGCGTCTCGAATATGAAGTCTCTTTCGAATATTTCCCTGGATGTTAATGATGGATTACATGCATGCTCAGAAGATGCGCTTCAAACGCTTTGCAAACAAAAACCTGTTCTCTGATGATAGGACTGAAATGGATAACAAAGAAGCCCAATTAGAGCAACCCTTTCTCACAGTATTACCAAGAGCATCCTGACCGGAATCCATTAGAACTAAAAATAATTATCTCAGTTATTAGATACATCACCGATGAACAATACAATTAAGTATGCTAGAAGCATTCAAAAAAATTATTAGAACTCCTGTTACAGGGCAAAGCTACAGAACCCAAAAGAAAAGAAATGATACAGTACAACTTGAAAGCAGCAGCAACAAATTATCAGAAGGAAGCTGCTAACATAACCACAACCCCGTTTTGGGGTTGTTTCAGAGTCAGTAAGGCATCAGCGGCCTGCAACCAAATGGGTCCCCCAGCTAAGTTGGGGGACAAAACGCTTCTTCGATGAGCACGTTGACCATCAGTGTCTCCACTCTCCAATATGCACCGGTGATGCTAGCTCACCGGCAGGTTTATTCACAGGCCAACTTGGTGTCAAAGCTGCTCAGGCAGATGGCAAAGGCTTGGAAGGCTGACAGCGGGTAGCAGAAGTCCATGGTGAACATGTCCTTTGCGACTTTCCCAAATTGCAGTATGACCTTTTCTTGCTCTGGAGGAGATGGAGTGGCTGTCTGCGATGGAGTCGGGGCTCCATCAGCCGGCTGTGTCGCAGCAACCAGCTGGAAATTCTTGACTGAAGCAACAGTTACTCGGCCCCGGAAGTTGAGGCACCAGCATTGTAGTTGCTCATGCCATCTTGGAGCCTTGTTGCGGAGAATCAATGGCCTACCTCTGCACTCTTCGTCATTGCATAATGCCTGGCCTCTGATCCCTGGGCCACCAACTGTTGACACATCAGAGAACCGAGCACTGTCGAAATGCATTGAATGGTCCATAATGGATGACTTCAAGGAAACACTGCTGAAAGATTTGTTGAGGGAGCGGGCAAATATGCTATCTGGCTGGCAAGGCACACTGCCACCATCCTCAAGGCATGAGGCTGGTATAGAGTGCATAACACAGTTCATCCGCCTTGGACCACGAGTTCCCAAGACATTAAGATCATATGATACTTGTGCTATGCTGTACCTGCCGCAAGAAACCTTGGTTGAACCCTTCTTGGAGTACAATCTTTGGCTTGTTTTCCCCAACTGTGTAACATTAGTTGCACCATATGGAGGCTGAGTATCATATATTACAAACTTTGTGCCCAGAAAATTTGACCTGAAAATTCAAAAATAAAAAGTAGCAATGAAGTCAGAAAAAAATGCTGCAAATTCTGAAATAAGGCTACAACTTCCACATTTAGTACCTCAATTTTCCAATGTATGTGTTGGTAGACCTAGATATATTATCAGCGTCCATAGACATTATATATTCTGTACATGTCGGGCGGGAGTATCTTTTTGCTGATAGAAGGAATTTTCCATCTTCATCGAGTACAGCTGTAGAGATGAATACATAGAACATGTTAAAATGGCAATGCCAAAACAATACTATAACAACACAGACCAGCAAGATTATCACTTTTTCCCCCCAAAATCCCAAGCAAACACATGGAACACTACCATGAACACCACTGATGATCAAGCACTTCATTATATCCTGGAGATCCCGGCAGAGAACGAATGATATTCATTTACGTTGGATTAGTTACAAAAATAGAAATCACTAGCTAGCAAGAATACTATAGCTAACAAGAAAGCTAGTATCTAACATATCCTACTACTTTGAGTATTACATGATTATAACATATGACTTACAAAAAACCTAAGCATGGGCATGTTACCCACTTTTTGAGACGTGAGTTGTCAAGGAGTAAGACAAGAAACTGGAAACACAAAGAAAAATGTAGTTCTCAAAGGCAACAAGAAAAGGATAAAATTTTCAATCTAATAAAAGGTATGTATCAAGAATTATCATGTTTCATGATCAGTTATAAGCCTTCAATGGCTAAAAAGGACTGTGAAGAAAGATGATATATAAATCACTACAAGCACAGATAGAAGATTTTATCTCGTATATTTTCTACAGAACAATGTGTTAAAGCACAAGGAACTACAGATAGAAAACATGTCTTATAATTTCCATACTTCATTCAGCAAGAAACATACCTGAGCTAAGACAAAGGTATAGCGAATAGGTTTGGGTAGATTTATCCCTCTTAATAAAGCACTGGATAAGTCCATCCCGAGGACCAGGCTGCACATAGAAGAGGAACAACATGGCTATTAGTTCGTCCAAACATAAGAGTCATGATAATACATAGATGGACTAACACTCTAACAGTAAAATGATAATAACAGTATAACACTCAAATCTTTACCAGCTTCAGGAGACGGGGAAGTGATCTTTCCAGAGAACTCTGGGTTCTTGACAATCTCTTTACACATCTCTCTCCATGTCCTACACACAGCTGCACAAGCAACCACATGCTTCCTCGAAGGCCATGTATCCTCACTGGCCTCCAACCTCTCAATCACATCTTGAAGCAATTCAGGAGGCAAGCTAGCCCAGAGGCTGTTCTGGACCACAGTCACTGGGTCGTGCAACTCATGTACAGCACCATGAGATTTCCCTCTGCGATGACCCAGAAGTCTGACCTCAAATCCCCTCCGAGATAAACTCCCGAAGCCATCTCTTACATCACGGACGATGCTCCGAAATGACATCTGCTCCGAAATAAAAAGCACTGCTGGAATACCAGAAAAGAGCTCTTACAGATGGATAATAATCACTCCCCCGTGGTCAGCTCATATTTTCTCAACCTGCAATATAATTGTAATTTGTTACTAGCAGCTTTTGACCATTCCCACTGAAAGAGAAATATGTGCTCCGCTATAACATCTATTACAAGAAAGAAAAAGTCCACTCGATTTCACATCATCAAATAAATAACTTAAGCTAGCCAGCTACAAATTTGGCTCCCGTTTTCCTACTTCAAGCACCCTCCATAAAAAAGTAGCCGGACTGAAGTAGTAAATGGACAATTTGGTACATGACGCAGGCATATATACACCTAAAAGATCTCCAAAGCAATAACCGGCACCTGTCAACAACCTGTTTCTACTACTGGCATCCAAATTTTACAAAGATAGTGATGAAAGCAGAGCAAAAATCATCAGGTTGAACTCAAGTCACCATCACCACCTAACAAACATGTACCTCGTCTCACTTATGACCACCAACACACCAACCTCAACGTACCATCCTAAAAACAATGCTATTTTAGTACAGTTAGTTGGGTTGGTCGGACACCGGGTTTGGTCAGGATCCCACTCATACAACATGTCAAATTCCACTAGTAGCCACTAAAAATTTCACTTGCATATATGAGCAGCTACCAGAGGCTGCATTTTTTGAGGAATAATAATAATTAAAAAAAAGAGCACCAGTTAGGCAGACACAAAACAAGAAAAGAAACAGAATTTCTCAACAGAAGGTAGAACAATACCAATCTATCTTCTCACCAAACCCGACGACGACGACGAATTCCTTGATCCCGAACAAACTACTTTACGAAACTCAACTCGGGGAACAGATAAAAGGCCTCCCTTTTCACCGAATCCGACTAAAAAACACGAGCTGGTTATCCCTCGTCCCGCCCACTGTTGGCTCAGAGCCGGAACATCAAACAAGACAGTCCCTCCCGTGCCTATCAAACCGATTCCGTCTGCAGCGGCGCGGAAGCACCGGAAGAATCGGAGGAGGGAGAGCGCAGATCCGCGCGGTACGCACCTGCAGCCGGACGCGGAACGAGCGGCGGACACGGGCCCCGGGGCTACGCGCGGCCGCCGTGTTGGGATTCGAACGGCGCCATTTGGATCGGAGGGGAGACGGGAGGGGAAACAAAGAGAGGAAGTGGCGGAGGAGGTCAGGTGGAGGTGGGGAAAACCGAAGAATGGAGGTGGACAAGAAACGCGCTGTGGTGGACGCAGCTCTGGGTGCGCGTAGCGAATACGCCTGCGTGACCCCGGTCTGTGCCGTCCGATCAGGAGGATCCAAACGATAGGCCGTCCGTTTCATCCAAGGGCTGGCACAGGTCCTGCTACAGGGGAGCCGGAGCTCTGAAACTGAGGAGCTGTAGTGCAAAAGTTTGGTGATATTGCGTGGCTCAAACTTGTAACAGCCTCCTTTTGTCGCAGTATGTTGATAAGTCGTTGTGGTTTTACTTTTCTGAACCTCAAGGATTTACCTTTCTGTTCTTGAACTTGGGATTAATTGCTTCCAATAATGAAATTGAAAGGACTGCCCTTTAGCGGACAAAAAAGAAATGAAAATCTCCAGGAAGAAATGGCTTAGGATCATTGATACTACTAATGTTGCATCCGTTCCTTCTTCGCTCTGAATGTTCCAACACTCTCAACTCCTCGACCACTCTTCCTTTTTCTCTAAATGTGGAATCCGGAATTGTGTTTCACTCTGAATCTTCCTGCCCTCTTATGTTGAGTTTCCTCTCGCTTTCTCTCTTCGCATTCAGACAGAGTCGGGAGGCAGAGCCGGCACGTGGTTCAGCAAACATCACAACGGCAAGCACTTAAGCTCAGCAAAGCAACTGTCACTGCCTCGAGCTCATGAACAACCATGACACAGTCTGTCATGAACAAACAGGACACATGTCTCCCAACTGCCCACTCAGGTATTCATATATATTCCCGTTTCTAAAAAAGTATATATTTTCCTCATCGAATTTATCAAATTGTTAATTGGCCTATTCTGCACCTGCCAAGGGACAGGATGGACTAAAGTCACTAAACCAGTAATCTGCGCTTGATGGCGTTTGGACTGAGTGGATACCTGTCTGCTACTGGATCCCTCTGTGATAAGATGCTATCCGATTATCAAACAAATTGTTCTGCTTCCAATGTGTGCATCAAGCAATGTTGTGCTATACATGCAGGTTTCCTATTTTTTTGAATAATCCTCTTAATTCTTATTCACATGAACATTTTTATCTAACAGCTCCAAAGTTTATACTGTAGGTTGTGGTCCTGTGCATCGTTTGAGCTATAAGGTTCAGAGATGATTTCTTATGGCAAATTGAATACTTCTCTAATACATGATACTACATGGTAGATTGCAACTGCTATTTTTCTCCATGTATTACTAGCAGGATATTATTAGATCAATACATATACATACTACTAGGCTGATTTGCAGTTGATCCATTATAATTATGATTTCTTTTAAGCCTACCATTTTAAGAATCTTTTTAAAAGTAAATGTTTCTTTATATATTGTGATCCAGATTTGTTATTGTATGATGACCTAATATTTGAGATCAGAGGACCAACCTGCTGCAAGATGGACCCAACCCGAATTCAGCTCGGTTGCTTTTACAAGACCAAGCTGCACGAGACTAAGGCAAGGCATCTAGGAAAATGTCAATAGTAACAGTGAGTGCCCATGTGGCGATTTCAGATATTGCAATTTGTTGCTATCTGCTTCCATGATTTGTGCCAGCAGAAAGTTCATAAAAAAGCTCGAGAATCAATGAATAATACAACTAGTAATAGGGTTGTTAACGGAAATTTATTTTGTACAATTATTTCAGTTACTTTGCATATTTATTATCTGATATTGCATATTATATCTTTTATGATTCTTGACTGTTTGCAGAGTGACCAGCCTAGCAAAATTTAAAATGTACTGAGAGGTAAGCTACTCAGGTTATGTTCTTTGTTCCTATAGCTCTATTTATTTCCCTGTAATAAGCCATGTACCAATGATTTAACCTCACATTTCTATGCAGTAATTATCTTGCTTTATATTGTGAACTAGGGATGTCCCCTGTAATATTTTTCTTCGGTGGATGGGGGCATGGGGAGTGTCTGGTTAGTTTGTGAGGTTTAAATGTGATTAGTTTGTTTTCTAATTGTTGAGTAGAATTCTAGATTTTTTCCCTCTCAAAATAAACTACAAACTGCTGCTGCCAAGAATACTGTCGTGGAGGTTGCATCCAATATTTGGTGCATCTTAGAATAAACTATCTTGGGATTTATTTTTTGTTGCATATAGGATCAGTTGTTCCTGTAACATGACTTCCTGCTTAAAAGAGGAAGTTACATTACCTTCACAATTTAGCTCATACTTTGATAGCATGCTATAAAGATCTACTTGCAAAAAAAAAAAGCCCATCAAAACTTGGGTTGACTGATCATGTAAAATTAAATATGTGTATGTTGACATAAAGTTGTCATTGCTTCAGTTATATCTCAAATGATTTTCTTAATTGTGTCTAATTGATGTAATACGCATGTTGCAGAGCTGTAGCTGTGTCTGACCTTTCTTCAGAAACACTGCTTGATCCAAGCTGTATACGCAGGCATTGTGCGCATTATTTCACAGAGAGCTGGTACAGTTGTTTCAGCATTAGATTTGAAGCTCCATGCTGCAACCTACATGTTGTACTCTTTTGTGTTGTGTATATACATCTTGACCTAAACTTAGTATATTGAATGACTGCTTTTTTCATTCAAAGTAAGATAACTCTTTAACAATATTGTTTCTAATTGATCATACTTTTTTTGACACCCAGATATGTACTATGCATATATAGCGCATCCTTCTCTCTCACCTTTCCAGCATAAGTTTAGATAGCTCGCCTGTCCAAGTATCTGTTATTGAATGCTAATTTACAGTCTTACTTTCATAATTTTTTCCCATTGCTATGTGTTTGTTTTCAGGTGGCCCAATACTTTGCCGCGGGGCTTTCATCTAGCTCCATTAGTTGTTTCCGAAAATGGGATCAAACTCAGTCAGCCATCTTTCATGCACGCTAAACATGGACCCATTAACAGGTACACGTTATGCAAACTATATATAGAAATGAAAACGGATCGAATCGGAGCGTGAAAGGATCAAGGGCACCGAGAGGGGGTGAATCGGTGTGTCAACAATTTCTCCCAAACGTACTTTAGGCGTGAAGCTAGCAAGACTAGATATGGTGATAACAAAAGCAAGCGACGCGCGCACACAATCTAGTCTATGCAACAAGCAAACACCCTAGCAAGCAATTCTACTAAGTAGTAAAGAGACAACCTATCATGCAATTCTACTAGCACATAAGGTAAATGCGGAAACGTAAATGCTAGTAAGTAAAGGAGATAAGGATAGGAATGCTCATGATTTTTCCCGTGGTCTCGGAAGGATGGCGCCTTCCCCTACTCCACGTTGGGTCACTCCCGCCGGAGTCTCGACCCCGTCCCTCCGCTCGAAGGCGATCCCTCCTAGAGCATTTCACCCTCCGAGTGAAGTCGCGGGCACGTCCCGCCGGGCTCGATCCCGGGTACTCTTCCGGAGGTAAGGCTCCGCACGTGATGCGTGCCAAAGGGCGCTCCACTAGTGATGCTTCTTTCGCACGGGAAGCTCCAAGACCGTGTACAAACTTGTGTTAGCTTCCACAATCTCCTTGGACAGCTCAACACCGACGCCTAACCGGTCTAGGCCTCGCCATAGACCAAGAGTAACAACCGAAGTGACTCTCTCAAGCTCACACTAGCCTAGAGATCAAGTGGATGCAATTGCTACTCTCTCAAGCACTAGGATCACTCCAAATCCTTCACAAGTGCTTCTCTCTCCCTTGCTCTTGGCTTCCTCTGAGTTTCCTGCACTCCAACAATGGCCAAGAGACCCCTCAAGGGGCGGGCAACCAACTATATATAGGCTACCAACCCAAAACTAGCCGTTGCCCAAAAGTGCTATGCGAAACTAGAGACCGTACAATAGGACCGTACTGTCCGGTCTCTTCCAGACCGTACTGTCCGGTCTCTATTTCCAGGCGCATCTCCATCTTCTTCTTCATCTCCAATGAAGACCGTACTGTCCGGTCCCTAGGACCGTACCATCCGGTCGATTGTCCGGTCTTCATTTCTTCCACTTCCAGAAACTTCAACTTCTCTGTCTGGAAATCTTCTGATGACCGTACTGTCCGGTCCTCATGACCGTACCATACGGTCCATTGTCCGGTCTTCATTTTCTCAGCATCCCGAGACTTCACTTCTCTGTCTGGATCTTCAATGAAGACCGTACCATACGGTCCCTAGGACCGTACTGTCCGGTCTCTACCGGATAAGCTGAAAACTTGATCCACTCTTGATCCTTGCTTCCAACTTCTTCATCCTTGGTTCCTCTTCTTCTCTTCAGCCATGCATCCATTTGATCTCTAACCTAGTGTGCTCTAAGAGAACCAATTCGATCCCTCTTGATAGTCCGGTTTTTCCTATGGACTCAAGCTAGCATCTACACCAAGCCAACACTTGCTTGGTCTATCATGTCCTTAGCCTTGATCCATCTTCAACCTTGACTCCATCAAGTTCTCGATCCGAATTGTCGAGGCAACCAATCACCAAGTCGTCGACAGATAGAGTATGTGAGACGACGCTTCATTGACATGACCATTTGAATATCCTACAAGGAAATGTTAGTCACATCAATATGGTCACCCAATCACCAAAACATTCATACCTTTGGGTTTCCGAACTCCAATGGTCATGAAGCTTACAATCTCCCCCTTTTTGGTGATTGGTGACAACACATATCAAAAGATATCAAAAGATATATAATGAAATGCGTAAGAATGATCTAGAAGATTGGATATGAAATGAAGAACAAGTAAAACGGAGAACAAGGTAGTCATAGCTCAAAAGGTATCACCTGCAAAATAGAGTTAGAGCACATGGGTGATATATATGGAGTAAAAACATGAGCTATGACCACAACTCTGTGATGATAAGATTATAAAATATTCCTGCAAAAGCAAGTGAGTGCACATATCATCACAGAAAGAGGAAACCTGGCAAGATAGATATAAATAAGCGCATCCAGGTAAACATACACAAACTCAGAGCAAAATATCAGAGCAATATATCAGAAACAGAGCAATATACAAGATATATAGATAAGAGCAAGTGTATGTAAATGAAACCAAGTGCATTCTTGATGAGCTAAACACAAGCAAAAGCAAATCGAGCTCAACAAGAACCACGAAGTACCAAAAGAATATACAAATGAAGTACCAAAAGATCTCCCCCTGGACAAAATCTGTCTCACACTCCCCCTAGACCTATACAAGATCTCTCTAACTCTCTCCCCCTTTGGCACCAATGACCAAAAAGAGAAGGAAGGAAAGAGAAAACTGCTGTCCTACGCGTCGGAGGCTGGAGGAGGTGCAGTGGCAGCAGGTGCTGAAGAACTGGTAGACGGCTGAGCACTGTCCTGCTGCTGCTGAGAAGGTGGCACTGGAGGTGTCCAAGTCCAAGTCCGCGGCATCCCCAAAGACTCCTGAGGCTGAAGAGTGGTGTGTACGGCACCAGCTGCCTGTGAGCTATCCCAGGAGAGTCTGTCTGAAGGAGTGCCTGCTCAAGCTGCCCTGCGTACTGGACTGCCTCTGAGTCTGAAGCTGAGTGAACTGAAGGAGAGGGTGAGCGACTGGGAGTCCAAGTGAAACTGCCAGTAGGTGAGGCTGCCTGGAAGGTGAAACCTGTGCTGTAGCGAGAGCCTCACGTACCTCCTGAGGAGTGTACCCAAAATCAGTAAGATCCACTGCTGCAGTCTCAGCTGTAGTAGACACAACCTCTGCCTGTGAAGCTGTAAGAACTGAGTCTGTCTGCACTGAGGTGGTCTGTGCTACTGTGTCGAAGTCAAGTGTACGAGCTGGCAGTGGTGACACGAAGAAGGGACTCGTCAGCTGAAGCGGTGAGAAGCTCGGAGCTGTAGTAGCTAGTAGGGCTGACGGAGTCATGGAGAGGCCTGGTGAAGAACGGTACTGGTGTGAAGGTCCTGCCTCTCCTGCCAAACCAGCAAACGTGGACGACGACGGCCCCACCGTAGGTGCACCAGAAGGTGAGATGGGAGCCGTGAGTAAGGAACTGAAGTACTGTCCCTGGCTGGCTGACTGTCCTGCCTGTGCCTGGGCAAACTGGTGCTGCTGCTGCTGTAGCTGCTGAAACTGTACTGTATCTGGTGGCAGCACACCTGGGAAAGTGATAGGAGCGAACGACGGGAGGCCTGGCAATGCCTGTCCAAAGAGGCGAAGAGTCTGAGCAATCGCATCAAAGCCTGTGAACAGCGAAGACATGCCAGAAGCCATCTCCCTCTGAGTGAGTACGACACTGTCCAACATCTGTCGATCCCTCTCCCTATCCTCTCTCTGACTCTGGAGCTCTCTACGGATAGCTGCAAGCTCTGCACGTAGTACTGAATCTGTCTGAGCTGGAGCTGTAGCTGAGCCTGAAGGTCCTGCTCTAGAGTCCGGAGTCACGTCCTCAGGAATGGACTCCATCTGGCTACCAGTCTGTATGTGCTGCTCTGTCTCGGTAGCTGTGTCACCTAGGCCCTGTGAAGAACTCTCCTGTGAAGCTGACTCCCGGGTAGCAACCCGTCTGTCGGAGGCAGGTAAAGGAGTGTACGCTGTAGTCTTCTTGGGCAACTCATCATAGTCCTCCTGAGACAACAACTGTAGCCTCCTCAGAATATAGCAAATCAGTGGAGCGAAGGCTAAGTGTCTAGCAGCTATACTCTCTGCAATGACGTCCTCCATCTGGCTCAGTATAAGATCCACCAGGTCAAAACCTCTGTGCCTCAGTATCAGCATGACGACCCACTGTGGGCGTATAGAAAACTGATCCCTGTATCCACTCCTCGGCACAATGGTCTTGCTAAGAAACTCCTGAGAACTCTGCCCTCGTGAGTAAGTCTGGTGTGAGCTCGGCTGTAGTTCTCCGGGTGAGGTGGAGGGAAAGCAATACTCATATCCTCATCAGACGGTAGGTGTCCCCCAAGAGGTCTGCGGGGAGGCTCCATCCCTGGGTGAGCAAGTGGGAACACCCTAGTCTTGTGCTGAACTGTCTCAAGGGCCGCTACGAGGTCCTCCCTAGTCACTCTGTGGGGCTGCCCTCTGAGCATGAACCATATCGCTGAGCGATCCTGAGCAATCCACAAGGAAGCGTAGAAGTCCATCACTATATCGTAGTCCCATCTCATCTGTGTGGTGATGATCTCCTCGAGGCCCGGGATATAGGACAAGTGCTGTGTGAAGTCTGTCCCGGCACCTCTGCTAGCAGCCTGTATGCTGCAGTGCTGGTGAGTGACAAAGAGCTTATCAGCTCCACCAGTACGCAGTCTGCTCCTCAGTCCAGCTGCTATCCTCTACTGTAGTAAGGTCCAGAAGCGACCTCCTGCCTGTGGGTCCCTCCTGGCAGGTACCCATACCTCCTCAGACACTCTCCTGAACTTCTTGAGGACGGGGCCTGGAAGCCTGAGAGCGTCCTCAGCAAGTACGTCCCTGAGCGAAGCAGTCCTGTCGAGTGCACAGAACTTGGCAGCCATCCTCTGCCTGTCACCCTCTGTGACCTCGTCACGGGAGCTGGAAGAGCTCTCCTCCTCCTCTAACTGAGCCTGCTGCTCCTGCGCGGTCCTCGACGTACCAACCCCGCGGGTGGACGGAGTCCGCTGCACTGTGGCTCTAGCCCTGGAAGACCTCCTCGGAGTCTCCCCCTGTCCTCCAGCAGGTGGGTCCCTGATCCGGAACCCTGTGTCTCTGCCGGTGGGTAAGTCAACTGCTGCTGCCCTGAGAGCCTGGTCCCACTCAGGGTCACCTGTCCTCTGCTTCTTCTTGGGCGGTGGATCTGGAGCCTTGGCCTTGCCCTTGTCTCTGTCACCTCTGCCTCTGCCTCTGCCTCTGCCAGAACCTGCCATAGCTGCTGACTGGGCTGCAGACAAGATAGGGCGAGTGAGCTTGGCTCACCAACCCGTCCACTGACGGCTGACTGCCAAAGATAGGACTAAGGGCTTGGCCCTCAATCCGTCCACTGTCTCTGCTCTGCTGTCAACTGCCCACTGTCCGCTGACCACTGCCACTGCACGATAGGAATAGACAGGGTATATGAGTATAGAATAACCTACTATAATCTACAAGCAAGAATCGTAGGTAAGCGCGTAAATCTAGAAGAAGTCCTAGCGCAGAGGTAAAGGACACAATGCCGGCAAATATGCAAAGGGGAACTACGGCATTGTCGATTATGAGTGGAGATCAACTAGTGTACATATATCATAAACAATAGACACAATGTACCACTAATCGAGGAATGTACTAAGTGTCGAGCTAGTGTGTGGTATGGAATCGAAAATCGACACAAAGCGATCAACTACCAACATGTCATAGATAGATGAAGTGCAATACTCGAACACTATGACAATGGTATACCAATTGACCTAAATGCGAGGCAATAGATAGCAATGCATGCCAAATCGCAAAAAGTTCGATTTTGGGTCAATTTCTCTAGGGATTTTAACGATGAAGGATTGATAGGCTCAAACCCTAGAGACGGAATCCGAACGAGGCTACTGTGCAATCAAGATTTTGCAGGAGCTCACCGGAGCAAGACTTGACGGCGATCGTCAATGGAGGAGTGCTCGGGTCCGGTGAGTCGCCGACGGGGAGGAGCTCGTCGCGCGCAAAGAGGAAGAGCAGTAGCTCGTGGTCGCGCGTGAGAGGAGGGACTCCCGGCGCTGTGCACGTCGACGGCGAGGTCCTCGTCTCCTCAGCTCCGGCACAGGACGGCGCGCGGCGGGTGGAGCGGCGGCTCGGCGAAGGCGCGGCGCGGCGCTAGGGTCGCGAGGCGTGGAAGCAGTGGAGCTCAGCGGCGCGCAGAGGGTGCTGGAGCACGTCGGCGTGAGGCACGACGGCGGCGGCTGGTCGACGGCGAGGCGGGAGCGTGAGCGCGGTGAACGGCGGCCGTAATGGAGAGGAAGATGCACAGTAACTCGATGCGATCCGTTAGGATTAGGGTGAGTTTGAACGGATGGTCCAGATCGATCCAAAACGGAATCAACGGATGAGATTGGAACATTCTCGCGATGAAATCAACCAGACCGTATGGTACGGTCATAGGGATCGTATTGTACGGTCTCTTTCTTCACCCTGACAGATAGCTATAGAGACCGTATTGTACGGTCTAGAGGACCGTATTGTCCGGTCTCCTTTCTGCCTCAGGTTTTGAAAGATCTCGTGCAAAAGCACACCGTATTGTCCGGTCCCTTTGACCGTATTGTACGGTCCAGTCCAGAAAAGCTGATTTTCAAGGAATTTCCTTCTAAGTCCAAGTTTCTCACTCAAAAACCAAATAAACACCAAACATGGACTAGAAGGGGAACTCTCAAACACTCCTTTGAAAATAAACCAATATAGGTTGCGCATAGGCTTATAGTAATTTTTCAATCGGCAAATAAGATGCAACCAAATAAGAACCAAAAGAGATAAAACCAAAGGAGGGGTATGTATGAGCCATTTGCCTATGATCCGTGCAAGTAGATTTAACCTTGAGGATCATTTAGCAAGACTCAATGGGCATGAAGCACAATTCTTTTCTTTAGTCACACTTCTATGAGATGTGAATCATATTGCGAATGAAGCACTTCCTCATAGTGTGACCACTCCTTTGTGATTTCCTATATGCAATGCATGAGACAAGCATATCATACAAATGCAAGAGAAAGTAAATATGCCATGTGATATGCAAGCAAAGTTAAGACAACGCATAAAGGAAACCTACTCAAGGTCAAGTTTGAGCCTCTCTCAAGCTTACTCACTATGAGCCAAACCTTGCCTTGAGTCCATCGGTCCACCAACTCAAGCATCCCCCATGCTCATAGCTATCTTGAGAAAGTTAGACCTTGAACTAATTTTTTGTTCTTTTCTTTTAGTTATTTACATATGCATGGATGCAAACATACTAGTTCACAAAGGAGCACCTAGCTACCATGCAAGCAAATGCAAGAAAAGAAACTACTATGATACAAGTTACCTCCTTGAAGAGTAGATATGTCGATGAAGCACACGAAGCTTGTGGTGGACGTTCATGAGTTGTCGTTGCGGCGCACGGTCCACCACCATCACCCTTCTAGGTCTTGTTCTTGGGAGCCCACTCGCACTTGGTCGGCCTCTCAAGGTCAACTATGCATTTGGGCACCCAAATCTTCCTCATCATCCTCCTCTTGTCGGGTGATCCAAGAGCCTTTGCCTTCACCTTGCCTTTCTTGTCCCTAAAGAGCTTGTAGTGTGTATTTCCATGGAACAAGTTAGCGTTAGGCAAAACCTTGGAACTTCTCACCTTGGGACAATTCTTGCTAGTGTGGCCGTCACGGCAACACTTCTCACAATAGTAGTCGTCCGCCATGAGGGGGACTACCCAAGGTGGAATGTCATCGTCCTTGCCGATGAGGTTGATGCGGCGGGGTAGGAGCCGAGTCCCTTGTGCCCGGGGTTGTTCACAAGGTTGCGACCAAGTATCTCCTTATGAATGGTCCTTCCCCTTGTGAGCCTCTCGAAGCCGTCCATCACCGAAGCTCTCTCCTCCTTGAGTTGATGATATTCCTTCAAGATTTTCTCATCAAGAGAGATGCTCTCAAGAGAGGGAGTTAGTCCATCACAAGTAATATATGAAGAATCGGAAATAGATGAACTAGAAGAAGAAGTGTTACACTTTTCGAGGAGGGATTGATGTTCTTCCTCAAGAACCTTGAACTTGCCGTTGAGCCTCTTGTGATCAACCTTGAGCTTGTCATAGCTTTCATCCAAGGTTATGAGCGAAGTGGAAAGGTGCTTGATCTCATCCTCTAGTAACTTGGACTTCTCCTTGAGCTTCATGTGGTCTTCCTCAAGCTTGTCATAGTCCTCATCAAGAGCCTTGTGAGAGATGGATAAGTCCCTAAGTTCACCCTCAAGTTGACGAACTCGGAAAGCGGCCACTTCATGTTCCTTCTCCAACCGAGCAATGGTCTTGTCCTTCTTCATGATCATCTTGCCGGTTAGGAGAATGCTATCCAAGAGTTCCTCATATGTGGGCTTATCCTCCTCACCAAACTCTTCATCGGACTCGCTCTTCTCATCTTCACTACTATCATCATCTTTGGCCATCAAGCAAGTCGGTGGTGGAGGTAGAGTCTCGGAGATGTTGGTGAGAGCTATGCCGGCCATCTTCTTTCCCTTGGAGGATGAGTCATCACTTTCTTCTTCATCACTATCATCATCCGAAACCCACTCTCCAACATAGAGTCCCTTGCGAGATGATCTTCTCTTGTCTTTGCCTCTAGAGCTTTCCTTCTTGACAAACCTCTTCCTTGCCTTGTACTTGCTTCTAGGGTCTTCTTCTTCATCATCGCTTGACTCTTGAGTCTTCTTCTTGCTCTTCTTGATTGGCTTCGGACATTCCTTGGCAAAGTGACCCTTCTCCCCACAATTGTAGCACTCGGCATCTTTCTTGTTGATGAATCTTCTCTTGAAGAAGTTGCTTCTCTTCATGAGGAGTGCTAGATCATTGGGATGAAGTTGCAACAAGTCTTCAACGTCTTCTTCAAGCTCTTCATCACTTGAATCTTGAGTCACCACCTTCTTCATCTTCTTGCTTGACCCCTCGGATGCAAAAGCAAGATTCTAGGAGGGCTTCTCATCAAGCTTCTTGTCGAGGTTGTAGCTCTCGAAGGCGGTGATCTTCCCAAGTAGCTTGTGGGTGGTGAGGTCTCGCATGTCGGTGTTGAAGAGGCATGTGATGAGTGCTCCATATTTCTCCCTTGGGAGAATCCTCATGATCTTCCGCACAAGGTCACCATCATCAATCTTTTCCTTCACACCGAGAGAGTTGATATCCTCTACAAGCACATTCAAGCGAGAGTAAGTATCATTGATTAGCTCATTTGAAGACATGGCAAAGTCATCATATTTGTTCTTTAGCACATAGTATCTTTCCTCTTTCACGTCCGTGGAACCCTCATGAATTTGTTGAATTTGTGTCCATACTTCATGAGCGGTACCCGCGGACTTGACTCGAGCAAAGACCTCTTTAGTGATAGCTTCAAACAAGGCATTTTTAGCTTTAGCATTTGCCTTTGCGAGATTCACATCAAGAGTACCAATGGGAGTCCTTAGAGAGACACCGGAACTTACCACGTCCCATGCGAGAGGATCGAGAGCCTCGAGGTAAGCTTGCATGCGAGCTTTCCAATAGGCATAGTCGGTCCCATCAAATGGGGGCGGTCCTTTTCACTTCCTCTCGGCATCCTTACTCAAGGCGGTTAAGCCCTATTTGAGCAACGAGGCTCTGATACCACTTGAAAGGATCAAGGGCACCGAGAGGGGGGGGGGGTGAATCGGTGTGTCAACAATTTCTCCCAAACGTACTTTAGGCGTGAAGCTAGCAAGACTAGATATGGTGATAACAAAAGCAAGCGACGCGCGCACACAATCTAGTCTATGCAACAAGCAAAACACCCTAGCAAGCAATTCTACCAAGTAGTAAAGAGACAACCTATCATGCAATTCTACTAGCACATAAGGTAAATGCGGAAACGTAAATGCTAGTAAGTAAAGGAGATAAGGATAGGAATGCTCATGATTTTTCCCGTGGTCTCGGAAGGATGGCGCCTTCCCCTACTCCACGTTGGGTCACTCCCGCCGGAGTCTCGACCCCGTCCCTCCGCTCGAAGGCGATCCCTCCTAGAGCACACTTCACCCTCCGAGTGAAGTCGCGGGCACGTCCCGCCGGGCTCGATCCCGGGTACTCTTCCGGAGGTAAGGCTCCGCACGTGATGCGTGCCAAAGGGCGCTCCACTAGTGATGCTTCTTTCGCACGGGAAGCTCCAAGACCGTGTACAAACTTGTGTTAGCTTCCACAATCTCCTTGGACAGCTCAACACCGACGCCTAACCGGTCTAGGCCTCGCCATAGACCAAGAGTAACAAACCGAAGTGACTCTCAAGCTCACACTAGCCTAGAGATCAAGTGGATGCAATTGCTACTCTCTCAAGCACTAGGATCACTCCAAATCCTTCACAAGTGCTTCTCTCCCTTGCTCTTGGCTTCCTCTGAGTTTCCTGCACTCCAACAATGGCCAAGAGACCCCTCAAGGGGCGGGCAACCAACTATATATAGGCTACCAACCCAAAACTAGCCGTTGCCCAAAAGTGCCCTGCGAAACTAGAGACCGTACAATAGGACCGTACTGTCCGGTCTCTTCCAGACCGTACTGTCCGGTCTCTATTTCCAGGCGCATCTCCATCTTCTTCTTCATCTCCAATGAAGACCGTACTGTCCGGTCCCTAGGACCGTACCATCCGGTCGATTGTCCGGTCTTCATTTCTTCCACTTCCAGAAACTTCAACTTCTCTGTCTGGAAATCTTCTGATGACCGTACTGTCCGGTCCTCATGACCGTACCATACGGTCCATTGTCCGGTCTTCATTTTCTCAGCATCCCGAGACTTCACTTCTCTGTCTGGATCTTCAATGAAGACCGTACCATACGGTCCCTAGGACCGTACTGTCCGGTCTCTACCGGATAAGCTGAAAACTTGATCCACTCTTGATCCTTGCTTCCAACTTCTTCATCCTTGGTTCCTCTTCTTCTCTTCAGCCACCCTAGTCCTCAAGAGACTCACAATGCATCCATTTGATCTCTAACCTAGTGTGCTCTAAGAGAACCAATTCGATCCCTCTTGATAGTCCGGTTTTTCCTATGGACTCAAGCTAGCATCTACACCAAGCCAACACTTGCTTGGTCTATCATGTCCTTAGCCTTGATCCATCTTCAACCTTGACTCCATCAAGTTCTCGATCCGAATTGTCGAGGCAACCAATCACCAAGTCGTCGTCAGATAGAGTATGTGAGACGACGCTTCATTGACATGACCATTTGAATATCCTACAAGGAAATGTTAGTCACATCAATATGGTCACCCAATCACCAAAACATTCATACCTTTGGGGTTTCCGAACTCCAATTGTCATGAAGCTTACAGAGCGGATAACACCTTCCCCATATCCTAATCCGCATTTTTTCATTGGATTTGAGTGGAGCGGATAATATGCGGACGTGGTTATGGATACGGAATTTTTTGGATGTGTCGGAAATGGGTCGGATTTTGGACCGAAAGAGAATCGGAAGCGGGGGGTCTCTTTAAATATCGGATTTGATACGTCCATTAGTAGAGAATTATGTGTTGATCGATAATTCATCAAACCTTGTAGAATAGCTAGTAGCAAATACATGGCTAAGAATATCCCACCACCCAAACTATAAGTTCTCAGTTAACATATTATGAAAGCATGTAAAATAAAATAAAGGTTGATGATATTGTCGGATAATCCTATTTTGAGGTTCGGATAATCCGCTTTAATATATCGGATAATCCATATCCGTCGGGTTTTGCTACTCCCATATCCTAATCCCGCATCCGCAGGCAATCGGATGCGGATCTGACCGGATTCTCTAGGATATCTAAAACCCTTCTCCGAGTCCTTAGAACTCAGATTCGGACCGGATCAGATCGGATCGGATAATTATTCACACCACTTTCACCCCTACATATATGCGGCGTAGGAACATACGCAATACGTATAAGCAAAGTGGTCGATTGGGGAGAGGAAGGAGAGGAACCAGCCGGCGAGGTCGATGTAGTGTTCACATCCATGCACCTAGCGGTGCCTCGCCGACGATTGCGATCAGGGACGCAACACCTGTACTTGGTCAGTTTGGCCGATAATCAAAACCGGTGGTTTGAGCTCGGCAGGCGCAGCGACATGCATGATGCTCCTTCCCGGCGCACCTTTTCTCAGCTTAATTCAGTGGAAGCTACCAGGCCCCTCGTCAGTGCCTCCAACCACCTTCCGACTCTGGCGTCGAAAAGTACGACATCCATGTAGTCAATACGCTTTGGTACTCAGAGGCAGAG
>JAAXCT010003323.1:0-37515 GCA_012490785.1 Eragrostis nindensis | reverse complement strand
TCTAAATTATGTTTATTTTTTATTCTGATATTCTGAAAATCAGGTTTACCAGTGAACTAGATAAATGCGTGGCTCTTTTCATGGCTTCCTGTCATGAGGCAACTCAGCGACAATGAAGCTTCAGCAGAAATGCTGCAGCCTCAGCACATGCATGGCCATCAGTGAAACGACAATGCATGCCGTGCTCCCCGATCGGGACCTGGCAACAACTGAAGCTCGGCAGCGGTGGCTCAGCTAGATTCGGGCATGGCAGACGGACGTGGCGAGTAGAGTTGCGGCAGCGACGTCCACGTGTCTACGACGAGGCATTATTGTGGACATTATGCTAGGTTAAGCGCATGGAGCTGCCGTGTCCATGGCCATGGCTATTGTCCTCTATGGCTCTCACATGGGAGTGCAGGCAGCACAGTAACGCTAACAGCGGACCTCGGGCAGTAGCTGTACGCTGTCAGCTCTTTGTGGTTCTTGTGGGGTGCACAAACATCACAGCTAGATAATGCCACGCCATGCATCGATGTGGCTGCTTTGTGCAGGGATAAGCCACATGCAAGGGCTAAGCTTTGCGAAAAGGGCCTAAGCTTTCGCAGGGATAAGGTCAGCAGTGATGCAGTAGTGATGCAGATATCGGGAAAAGGATTTTGGGTTGGTGTACTAGTACATCTCAGTACATCTCTTTCACAGCTTGTGCCATGGGGAGGCGGACGGCTTTCGGCAACGATGCACAGCTAAGTGACACGCAGTACTTAGTGTCGTGTCCAGAAAAGAAGCTAGTAGGATTAAGGCTAAGTACATGGCATAAGCTAAAGAATGTGGATAACCAAGGAAAAAATATTAAGCTGATCGGTGCGCGTGGACTTTAGAAAGAAATTGTTTTTGTTGCTAATTAATGTGCCTAGGCGATGATGAGGATTGATTAGATTAAAAATGCTTTCCCTCCGTTCAGAAATATATAGTGTACATCTGGTTTTGTCCTAAATCAAACTTTTAAATTTTGACCAACAATATACATAAATATATATTGTTTCAAACTAAAAGAGTTACATATTATGTAGTCCATTTCATGATGAATCTAATGACATCATTTTTGTGTTGTCAATATTTATAGTTTTTTCGAAATTGTTAGTCGAAGTTTGAAAAGTTTGACTTAGGACAAAACTAGATGGACACTATATTTCTGAACGGAGGGAGTAATGAGGTTTGTATTTGCATTTGGACATTGAGATGCTAACATTGGCTGAAGGCGACAATTTTATTGATCTCTTCTTGACTAAATAGTTAATAATTGAGATCTGGGGTATCATGTGGGGTTTAGTTTATTCAATATCAGGTGATTCCGCCGGTAATTTGGGGTGTCATGTGAGATACTAATATTAATTCATAAGACAGTAAAATATTAAACTACAATTGTTAAGTGTTACATCTGCGCGTGCCCTGAATCTGCAGACCCTTAAAAAAACTTTTGCCGAACTTTAATGCCTAGTACTCCGGCAGGCTAACACTGGTCCATTTATATAAAAGGCTGCTCGGTGTCATTCTTTCACAAGCGAAAAAACAAGCAAGAGGTGTACAAACCCAGGTTAGAGAAACATACGGGATATGAACCACTGCATAGCTATAGCTGGCTTCCAGTGCCACATCAACTCGCTCCGTCCACCGCCCGGCAGCTGCATGCAAACTGCATGGCACAGACATCGGGAACCAGGTTCGTGCAGTTCTACCGCTAAAGCAGGCAAGCTTAAAACACAAAGAAACGTACGCACGGCGTCTTGCGATGCTGCGGCCACAACCGCAGCCAGAGCATCCGGCTTTGAGCCCTCGGTGTGGGGCGATTTCTTTATCCGCCATGAACCTCAACTGCAGGTATGTATGTGTTAGTATCTATGCTACCATAGCTTGTTCTACATTTATTGCTCCCTCTGATTGTTATATATGGCATTGCTTAGTTTAATTAGTCCTTGTCATCGTATTTCGGTGAAGCGTGCTTTTGACAAATCTTGCATTATAATGATATAATCCGCCGCGTGGTGCAACCTAGCAGATACCGGAAGAATTAATGAGGGAAAGAGCGCAAAGGCTGCAACAAAATGTCCGCCTTTTGTTTGGTCTCTGCAAGGATGTGGTGGCGAAGATGAACTTGGTGGACGCTATCCAGCGTCTCGGAGTTGACCACCTATTTGAACAAGAGGTAGATACTGCACTGCGTGACATCAATGGAAGTGAATACACAGGCTCAAACCTTCATGAAGTTGCTCTTCGGTTTCGTCTGCTCAGGGAGCATGGATTTTGGGCATCTCCAGGTAGATCTATTGGACGATTTAATTCATTTCAATCTGACCTTTCTCAGCCATAGCTTTATCTTCAAGGAATTAATCATGCTAGGGCCCTCTTAAGAGGTAAAAGGTCAAAATAGTATGAGGCATTGATTTAAAGAGATGGAGAATTTTGAAAATATATAAATTGGATAGGTAAGCTCCTTCCCCTCTGATTCCTACATTCGTGCCGCTACTCATCCTTTGTTCCTCTGGTGCCCGCTTCCTCCGTTTTTTTCTCTAGCAGGCCAAGGAGAGGTAACTCACAATGTCCGGCCATAGTTGAATTAAAAAAGGATTACGAAATCATCCTCTTTATCATGCTTAATTGGCACGTTGGCTAGCTAGATCATCCTTCTACCATGTAAAGGTGTTGGCACTCGCATTAAAAACTCAACAAATAATCCCTACATTTGCCTAACGCAACTCATTGCGCATGCAAGCCTAAATAAGGGGAAAAATTATTTACTCCCCGAACAATTCACTTTGTCTGTTTCATCACTTAAAAATGATAGCTCATTTACTCCCGTAAACAATTCCATTCGATGCAATATAACCTTTTTGAAGTTTACTTTTTTGTTTCTCAAACTACAAGTGAAATTAAAGCTCAAATTTTGCATTATGAAAAACTCACACGACGGCCTATGATAAAATAATTATAAAATATTTATAGTATTTACATAGTTTGGTAGCAATTGACGATATATTCATACAAATGATACCAAAATAATAATTAAAATCTTTAATATATATAGGTTATTACGGTACTATAATCATGCAAAAATTGAGTTCCAATTCCACTTTTAGGCTGAGAAACGACAAATAAAACTTCAATAGAGTATATGTTGCACTAAATGGAATTATTTGAGAGACTAAAGTGAGGCATCACTTTTGTTTAGTGGGTCAAACGGAAAAAAATTATTTAGGAAGTAGAATGGATATTTTTCAAAAAAAAATCTGCTATTTGGTACCTTCGTAAATTAGCATATAAGTTAAAAGTATATGGCACTGCTGGTTATACCCAAACTAAAAAGTACTATTTACTGTACACATAGTACGAGACTAGTCTTGCAAAATGAAATAACCGCTAATCCAATTGGGAGTTTCATTTTTCATCAATAAAGTGCCACACAGACAAATGTCAACTATGCATACACTGTTCCGTGGGATGTGCATCTCAATTATGCATATCTGGGTTGGAGGAGATACTAAGTGATTCCTTTTCCCTACTGGCTTATGAGACAGCGTGTGTGGTGGATACAGTAGATAAGATGTGTCAGGACTTCTTTCAAGTAGATGATATTTTTTAAAAGTATGTCACGCTTTTTTAAAGCCTCTCAAGATGCATGTGGCAGATCGGCCAGTTTCTGTGGCTATTTTATTTGCAATCAATTAGAAGCCACATTAACAAAAATGCTACCATGACAACAAATTTACATAAGAAATAGGAGATGCCTTTCATCCTCATAAAAGCCAAACGAAATGGACCAAAGATCTTCCTATTTGTCCCAAAACACAATTGAGGGCCATCTAGCAATAATTTAATATTCTGACAAACCAATAAAACTGTGACATAAAACTTGGCACTAATTGATACAGTTTTCATTTCAAAAATATAAGACTGGACAGCTGATATGTCTCTCGAAAACAATAAGATGAAAATGTTCGTTGAGACTTACCTAACACGCGTTGGTGTCCTTTTCTTTAGAACCTAACCTAAGATACAAGAGGAGATAACAGCAGGATGCGGCTTCGCTGCTCCCGTCCCTGTTCCCGCAGCTTTGTTTGACCTTCATTTTTTTTTCCGCGAACGTGCCTGAGCACGTTTTTCATTAAGAGGGTTAATGTGCTTACAGGAAACAAATCTTTTTGCAACCATGGGGAACCTGTAATTAATTTTAGAGACTGTAACGTTAACGTACGGTTAAAATAGACAATCCACAATTATTTCGAGGTACCGTAAAACTTACCTCGTAGTGGGAGAAGCTGCAGGACCAAGTAGCCAACAAAAAGAGCAAAAGCAAAATCGACTCACACCTCATCAAAAGAATTTATGTGCGTCAAAATCGATCTCATGTATATGCAGATGTATTCAATAAATTCAAGGGGCAGGATGGGACGTTCAGCAATGACATTGGTAATGACGCAAGGGGTCTACTGAGTTTATATAATGCAGCTCACCTCCTTGTTCATGGCGAGCCGGGACTCGAAGAAGCCATCTCTTTTGCAAGACACCTTCTTGAATCAATAAGACAGGGTCCTGATGTCCAACGGCCTTTCGCTGATCAAGTCAAGCGCGCCCTTCACTTGCCGCTTCCAAGGACCTACAAGAGAGTGGAAGCACGATACTATATGATGGAGTATGAACAGGAGGAAAGCCACAACCCTGTTCTGCTGGAGCTCGCAAAACTGGATTTTAACCTACAGCAGCATGTTCACGCGAAGGAGCTCAAGTCTTTTTCGAAGTAAGCAATTGACTTATACACAATTTCCTCAATTAATATGTGTTGTCAATCTAATGTGATTGGAATGTCTAACCTCTGCTATGACCTCAGTGATTATATAGTACTTGCATATATATATTATACGTGGCTCACATGAAATTTTAGCTTTTAAAAAAAAATTAAAAAGGTTAAATAATACTCCCCCAGTCCACAAATATAGGGACATTCTAGTTGTTTTAAGTCAAACTTTTCTAACTTTGACTCCTCATAACAAGAAAACCATAAAGAAAAGTTAAGAAAGTTTGACTTAGGACAAAACTAGAATGTCCCTATATTTGTGTACGGAGGAAGAACTCCATAACAAAAAAAATCATGGCAGTAACAAAGACTTCAAATAGAAAGCCCTAAATTTACTATCATACTAAAAAAATTGTAAGATAGTCGTCGGCCGGAATCACCAAAATTTCAATAGTGTAATGCTTGTGTGCCCTAAATTTTTAAAGTAAAAGGTGTAAGTCGGGGCTGAAGATGCCCAGCATGCATGGGCATAGCAAACGAGTACAATCTCTTGGGATCGTAATATCCAGCATGCGGTGCATACACTTAGCAATCCTACCAAATGCACTATTAAAAAGTAGAGGCTGAACTGCTGAAGAGTTTTTTTTCCCATTTTCTGTAAAGAAAAAATTGTGATAAAGTTTCACTTGTCCTAAGTATTACGTACGTATATAGAGCAGACACTTGTTTATTTTGTACTTCTATTTCTGTCAAGTATGGTCACTAGGTATATCCAGGATGTATATAATGAGGATTCATGCCTGTATGTGCTTCCAATCAAATTGCAAGGGAATCATCATCAAAATTGTTGTCCGTAATCTCAGTTTCATCAGAACGTCTATCTAAGATCTCATAAAAATACTATTTTCAGGTGGTGCAAAGATCTATATGCATATATTGGGCTAAGCTATGTTCGTGACCGTGTAGTTGAGTTGTACACCTGGTCTTGCATATATGTCCATGAGGAAGGATTTGCACTCACGAGAGTGATATTTGCCAAGTTACTTGTACTAAGTACGATAATGGATGACACATATGATGCTCACGCCACCATCGACGATTGCAGGAAGCTTAACATAGCTATACAAAGGTTTGATAATTTTGCCGGATAATGATGTTCATGGAGAAATTAATACTTTTTTATTTAATATACGTACGTAGACAATAGTCAGATTAATGCTAGCTTGAAAAATGCTCTAGCAAAACAAGTTGATACCATGCAGATGGGATGAGAGCGCTGTGTCTCTTGTACCAAAGTACCTGAGAGAATTCTTTTACAAACTATTGAGCACTTTTAAAGAGATTGAGGATGAGCTGCCAACCATTGAGAAGTACAGGCTCGCTTACACAAGGAAAGAGGTACGTCAAGAACTATACTCTGTGTTTTGGTGGACAATATATAATAATTGGATATGGAAATACTAGAACAATAATGCTAGCTAGATATTGCCAGTTTATGGTTGAATCTGCTTCACTCGTGTGCAGTTCCAGAAGCTTTCGGGTTACAATCTCCAGGGAGCCGAATGGTTCCACCAAAATCACATGCCAAGCTTTAATGATCAGGTCGCTTTGTCCATCCAAACATCAGGCGCAAGATTTTTATTTGCGGCTATGACGGTGGGAAGAGGTGACACAGTTACAAAGGAATCATTTAAGTGGGTGCTGGAAAGCCCTGATGCCAACGTTGTTACTGCGTGTGCAAAGATTGGGCGTTTCATGAATGACGTCGCTGCATTCAAGGTATAGCTAGTCAACTTGATCCTGGATTACATTTACAAATAATTACATTATAAATACTAATACTATATATTGGGTCTTGCATGGCTGACTGCAGCGCGGCACAAACAGAGCGGATATGCTGAGCTCTGTCGAGTGCTACATCAACGAGCATAAAGTGACAAGCGACGTCGCCTTTGCCAGCATTGAATCCCTCGTGGAAGATGAATTGAAAACTATTAACCAGGCTCGCTTTGAGCGCCATGCTCTGCTTCCTATGGTCCAGGCTGCTATCAAAATAAACACACACAAGTTTCTTTTTTTACCATGGAAAAGTGATGCATTCACATTCAGCGCATGCCTCCGGAAGACCCTTGAGAATCTCTATGTGAAGCACATACCGATCTAGACCCTAGTTTGCTAATGTGATCATCCGTTCATCCAATAATTTGGAGACTGTATATTTGGCATAGATAGCCATCTTGTAAGTTAATAGACTATTTATCTATGTCAAGCTGGCCTCAGAAATGTTAAACCATTTCAAGTCTATTCCCATGCATGAAGCTGTGAAGACCCAAGTGTTTGTAATGTACTTTTTTCTTTATCCGTGCATCGGCATGGTCGTGCCTTTACATGCTACACTCTTTATCAGAATAAGTTTCCTATTGTATGTGCATTGGCATGATCACTATCAGGCAACTTTTGACCATAGTTTACTTATTAAATGTAGCTAATGTTCTTAAAAATCTGATCGAAATATTCCACTACAAAACATATCTTGTAACACACACATGTAACACAATTAAAAATGTGTTACAAACATATTTCAAAGTAACACAAGCACAATCATTTGTGTTAGACACAGCGTGCTTGTAATACAAATGATTGTTCTGTAAAAATGACTTATAGAGAACTATGTCTGGTAACAAAAAAAAAATAGTGTTACGTACGAGCATAGTGTTACAAATAAAGCAATGTGTCTTAAAAATCACAAGCCTAAACTCATAGTAACACAAATAAAGTTATTGGTATGCGTTACTACAAGACGTAGTAACACTTCTCTTAGGCTTCAGTAACATATATTTAAATATTTTATAAGTTAAAACCAAATAAAGGTAATATCTTAGGGACAATAGCGTTTTAACCATGATTCTAGACTCTAATTGCGTTTTCACCATCGATTTTCAGATTTTGCAAAATCACCATTGATTGCTTTCAGATTTTGCAAGATCACCATCAATTTTTTGAAAACTGATGGTAAAATCGCAAACTATTTTGCAAGATCACCATCGCTTTTCGAAAACTAATGGTAAAATCGCAAAATCTGAAAACCGATGGTGAAAACACAATTGGAGTCCGAAAGGATGGTTGTTTTGCAAATGCCCCAATATCTTATCATATAAGCGTGAAGTGTAGTGCAAGCTCGGCAACTATGTGATCGTGAGGTCCTAAGATTGAATCCTAACAGCCATCAATTATTTTTCAACTATTTTATATGTGCCAGTACTACATATTATTTTTTTTTTTTTTTTTGTAACACATTTTGTTTGATATAGTAACACATTGACATGTTTTGTGTTACTATATTATTATTGTAACACATTTTATTAGAGTTTTATTGTACACATTTTATTAAATATAGTAACACATGATTCTCTAAGACCCTAAAGTTGTACGCATGAAGCCAAAAAATGTAATACTCGAAGTCCTTGCGGTGCGGAATCGATCAGACTCGCATACGCGAGGGCCCGATGACCTCTCGCGCACCTCCGCCTTCAGTTCTGTCCGCTCGTTACGTACTGTGTTTTTCTTGTGGGCTGGCGTGCGTTGTCCGGCCCAGTGCGCCCATGAGGGAATCAGCCCACTCGCACGCGCGCCCTTTGATGTACATCAGGTGTTACGTGGATTCGGAGTTTACTATGTTATCAATCGTTGGTACCCTCTTCAAATGTATATCTAAAATTCAAACAAAATATAAATGGATAGAGCATGCAACCATCTACCATCATACAAAATTTGAGGTACAACTGAAACTTGTGAAGGATAAACAAACGAGAAAAATCAACATGTAAATAGTAACAGTTGCGGTACAGGATAAACAGTTGCAACCGCACTATTCACTTCCTGATTTCTCTGTTTTGTTGTACCTTGTACAAGTTTCTGTTGTATCTTAATTGTTGCATGTTGGTAGAAGATAATATGAGCTATCCCTTCTGGCAACTACGGAACACAGGAATGGAGTTGTCTTCCGAGCCGAAGAACCGTCGTTCTCTCATCTTCTCCACATATGCCGAGAAGAGGCACGATTATGGAAATGCCGCCTCCCGCGCGACGATGAAGAAATCAGTACCGCTTGGGGTGTTCTTTGTTTAGTCCCCATGTAAACTAATATCTCGCTTCCCCGTTGTTTCAAAATATTTCGAGAACTCTGTAGTGGGCCGAAAATGGGCCTTTCCATTTCTTGATTAATGGAAATTCAGGTGGGGAGTCCTCCTCCCCCCGTTGACTGTCAAAAAAAAATATGAGCTATCCATCCGTTTTTATTATGTTTTGAGCGTTTTAAAATGAGTTATTTTAGTTGGTAACACGGTAACAACACCTGATATGTTCTCGGTGTCGTGTTGTGACTGGTAGCGTACGGGAGTTTTTTTCATTTGTTGCCAGGACTGGGACTGTTACAGCTCCCACGTAGTTATGTTTTTTTCCCTCTCTAGCGATTCCCAAGTAGTTATGTTTTTTTTTCCCTCTATGCTCTCGCTTTCGTTTTTTCTCCTTTTAATTGTTTCCCTTTGTTCATTTAAAAATAAATAATGTTCTAAAGTTTCAAAAAATATACAATGCATATACATTCATTTGTTTCAACTTTCAAGATATAACTTATCTATTCTAGTTATGTAAATAACGTGTCCAAGCATGTAGATGTTTTGTCTAATGTCCCTAATAGTTTGTTCCATGTATATGAGTTATTTATTCAGATTTTCAAACAATTTGAGCATGTAGATGATTTGATTCATGTCATGAAAGGGCCTGTAGCCTAGTGGTTACAAGAGCCTCAGTAGCATCTCAGGTCCTGAGTTCAACTCCCCATGGGAGCAAATTTTCTAGTAATGACTTTTTTCTTTCAATAATCGGTGACACTCCCGTCGATAGCAAGACACAGTGGTGACTTTGTCAATCTCGAAGATTTGCTGGCTCAGCCTTTGAACGATGCTCATAAAGGTAGGGTTTGCGTATGTGTGTTCATAGGGGTGAGTGTGCGTGCGTCGTGAGCATCTGAGTTGTACTATGTAATCGCAAAAAAAAAATTGTTTCATGTCTCTAAGTTGTTTATTCTGTGTATAAGAGTTATTTGTTCCGACTTTCCACACAATTTGTTCTAAACATGTAGATGAATTTTTCATGTCTCTAAATAGTTTGTTCCAACTATACAACTTATTTGTTCGGGTTTGACAAATAATTTGTTCCAACCACGTAAATGATTTTTCATGTTTTTCAAGTCTTCTTTCTACAATTTTCCACCGCCAGGATTTTCCTCACGCGCATAGCACGCGCGGGCATGTCCACGTAGGAATTTGTTTCACGCACGAAGGCAGCTACAACATAATTAGTTGTGGGCCTAAATTGTCACTTAAGAGATTATGTACCTAGATGACCATTCTTATGCTGAGTTACCCAAAACGATCAATCCAAAACATAAGAAAAATAGTGGGTCACGTAGAAGACTAACTGCTAAAAAAAATTAATTTTCAATGAGAGGAATTTTTTGGAATAGCAGAGGTCTTCGCGACTTGGCTAAACTAAATTTCTTGCATGACTTGTCTTTGGAAAAGGATCTGGATTTCATTGCCATTCTCGAGACTCAAGAAGGAATTTTTCAGATGATAATCTAATACTTTTTGTGGGGGTAGAGAGTTTTTTTGGCATTGGATCCCTCCCAAAGGCAGATCAGGGGGCATCTTAGTAGGTGTTAATTACTGTCTTTTTCAATTGATAAGATCGAGGATGGTGAATTCTATGTCAAACTACACATAAAGAACAAGGATGATGGCTTTCGATGGGTTCTTATGGCTGTGTATGGTGCTGCGCAACCTGAACACAAAGATCGCTTTCTTGCCGAGTTTGTGAGAGTTTGTTCTATAGAAACCTTACCTCTTATGGTCGGTGGGGATTTTAATATCATTAGAAAACCCAACAGAAAAGAATAATGATAGATATGATAGTAGATGGCCTGTTCTTTTTAATGCTTGTATAGAAACTATGAATCTTAGGGAATTGGAATTATCTGGGCGTAAGTTCACTTGGGCTAGCTCAACACAAATTCCAACGTTTGAGAAAACTTGATAGAATTTTGGTTACTACTGATTGGGAACAAAAATTCCCTCTTGCCACAGTGGAGGCTTTAACCAGAGAAATCTCGGATCATACACCGCTTTTGCTAGATACACGTCAAGCATCTCATAGGGGCAATAGTGCTTTGTTCAAGTTTGAATTAAGCTGGCTTACTAGAGATGGCTTTCATGACTTGGTGGCAAATGTCTGGTGTGGTGAAAACCGAGGTAGAACACCTATGGCAAGATGGCAGAATAAAATCAGAGCAGTTCGTAGATTTTTAAAAGGCTGGGCTAAAAATTTGGTAGGGGAAAATAGAAAGAAAAAAGATTTTTACTTGATCGGCTAGATGTTCTTGATAGGAAAGCCGAACTTACGATTTTATCTACTCAAGAGTTAGAGTTTAAAAACTGTCTTTCCACTGAATTATCCAAGTTGCTGAGAGAAGAGGAATTATATTGGTTCCAAAGATCAAAAGCGACTAGGTTATTAAAAGTGATGACAATACTAAATACTTCCAACTCTTGGCTAATGGTAGACATCGCAAGACTAGGATTTATCAACTTGAACAGGATGAAGGGGTAATAGTAGGAGAAGAAAACCTTAAGACATATATCACTGAATACTATAAAGGTCTTTTTGGGTCTCCTGAAAACAATCATTTCACTCTAGATGAAACAATTAGAGAGGACATTCCTCAAGTTTCTGAACTAGAGAATGAGCAGCTTTCACAACCTTCTGATGAGAAAGAGATTAAAGAGGAAATCTTTCAAATGGAACACAATAAAGCACCAGGTCCGGATGGATTCCCCGCTGAATTCTATCAATTCTTCTGGGATACGATCAAACCGGACCTAATGGAGCTTTTCATTGCATTTCATAAGGGAGAATTACCTCTACATAGTCTCAACTTTGGAGTTATAACTCTCCTTCCTAAAAAGACCGAGGCAATAAAAATTCAACAGTATAGACCTATTTGCCTTCTTAATGTTAGTTTTAAAGTTTTTTCTAAAGTTCTTACAAATAGAATAACTGTGATAGCGGACAAAATAATTAGACCGTCTCAAACTGCGTTTTTACCAGGTAGATACATTATGGAAGGAGTAGTAATTTTACATGAAACTCTACATGAGATGCATAAGAAGAAGAAAAGTGGAGTCATTGTGAAACTAGACTTTGAAAAAGCATATGACAAGGTGAAATGGCCTTTTCTTCAACAGGTGTTGAGAATGAAAGGCTTTTCACCGATGTGGTGTGCTTGGATCAATCAAATAGTTTCAAAGGTTCCGTAGGAATTAAAGTTAATGATAATGTAGGTCACTTTTTTCAAACAAGGAAGGGAGTTCGCCAAGGTGATCCACTCTCTCCTATTTTATTTAACATAGTAGTAGACATGTTAGCGATTCTTTTGGCAAGAGCGAAAGATGAGACAAATAGCTGGTGTAGTCCCTCACTTAGTTGATGAAGGGCTTTCCATTTTGCAATATGCTGATGACACAATAATCTTTATGGAAAATGATCTAGAACAAGCCAAGAATATGAAGCTCTTGTTATGTGCATTTGAGCAACTATCTGGTTTGAAGATTAATTTCATAAAAGTGAGCTGTTTTTTTGGGGCTGCCAAGGAACTGGAGAGAGAATACTCACAGATATTCGGCTGTGGATTGGGTTCTTATCCATTTCGCTACCTTGGCATACCTATGCATATAGAAAACTCAGAAATGTTGATTGGAAGGAAGTAGAGGAAAGATTTCAAAAGAAGCTTAGTTGTTGGAATGGCAAAATGCTATCAGTAGGCGGAAGATTAGTCCTAATAAACTCGGTCCTTAGTAACCTATCTATTTTTATGCTCTCATTCTTTGAAATTCCTAGAGAGGTACTTAAGAAACTAGATTATTATAGATCTAGATTTTTCTGGCAAAGTAATGAGCATAAAAAGAAATATAGGTTAACTAAATGGAGTATTCTTTGTACACCAGGGACCAAGGAGGGTTAGGCATTTTAAATCTAGACCTACAAAATAGATGCTTACTTAGTAAATGGCTCTTCAATCTTATTAATGAGGAAGGGGTTTGGCAGACACTCCTTAGAAGGAAATATTGAGGTACAAAACCATTACGCAGGTTGAACATATGCCCGGTGATTCTCATTTTTGGGCTGGACTTATGAAAGTCAAACAAGAGTTTTTGAGAATGGGCAAGTTCAACCTTGGTGATGGTACTCAAGTGCGTTTCTGGGAGGATATCTGGTTAGATAATGTAGCTTTAAAAGATCAATACCCCAATCTTTATAATATTGTCAGAAAGAAAAGTGCTACCATAAGCATGGTTTTGCGATCCACTCCCTTGAATGTTTCATTTAGAAGATCTTTAGTTGGAAACAACTTGATCGACTGGTACCATCTGGTTGCTAGAGTCTTGAGTGTCCACTTGACAGATCAAAAAGATTCATTCAAATGGTCTCTTGGAGCAACATGGTACATTTACAGTTCGCTCTATGTATAGGGCGGTAGCTGCAACCAATGTTGTACCTCGCAACCACATTATCTGGAAATTAAAAATACCACTTAAGATCAAAATCTTCATGGTATTTGATTAAAGAGTCACCTTAACCAAAGACAATTTAGCAAAGAGGCGATGGAAAGGAAGTGTGAAATGTTGTTTTGCAATCTAGATGAATCGATACAACATCTCTTCTTTGATTGCCAAAATGCTAGGTTCATATGGAGATTGGTACAGTTTGCCTTTAATTTATCTCATCCATTAAATGTTGAACATTTGTTAATGAATGGTTATGCGGGGTAGATAGGAAACAAAAGTACCAGGCTTTGGTAGGGGCTTCGGCTATTTGTTGGGCTATTTGGCTTAATAGGAATGATCAAGTTTTTGACAAAACACGAGTTTCTACTTCTATGCAGGTGGTGTTCAGCGGGACACATTGGATCCGGTCTTGGGCAATCTTGCAAAAGGAGGAAGACAGACCCCGAATTACTTGGGGTTGCCGTGTGCTTGAGACGATTGTCATGGAGATCTTTGCATCAAATGGCTGGTAATTAGTAATAGACTTCCATTTGTTTGATCCACATCACTGGATGATGTGCAAACCTTTTGTTTTATTCTTATCTCGTTGCTTAATGATTGTTGCAGACTTTGTAATAATAGACAGCTATATGTATCGATCGATACAGAGGCTGGAATATTAATGCATATTCCCTTTCTAAAAAAGATGACCATTCTTAAATAATTTGTGGACTTAGATGATCACTTTAAGAGTTGTGTACCTAGATAATTTATGTATTCCGGGTGCATTTCACTCCAAAAACAATAGCCCTCTTATCTTTGTCTAGAAATGTGATGATGACTGAATCGAGTCACCATGTTGTGGAAGCCATAGATGTTTCAAAATAAAAGGGAAAAATAGTTATTCACATTAGACCTGTAAAATTCTGCAGGATGTACATCTGGAATGACCTGTCATGCATCAAGTACTCGTGTAAAAAAAAAGATGTGCAAAACTACACTTTTTTTTTGAAGCAATGCAAAACTACACATTCGACATGACAAGTTATTTCCTCCGTTTGCAGCAGGCTTCTTTAAACAGGTAATGTGGCATTTCACTTGGGATGAAGCGGTAAGCCTGAGATATCATTCCATTGGGATGTGCAATGAGGTCTAGTACAACCTTCTTCTTCATGTCGATCTCTACCATCCATGTTTTGGGTTCGTCTTTCATGGTGTGGCGCCTCTCGCTCAACATGACGCAAACAGCATCAGGGTTCCATGTTCACAGCAGGAAACTCCGGCGGGATGTGTGGGAAGCCGTTTTCAGAAGCGAGGGCCCAGAATTCCTGGTCATCCAGCCTCGCGTCCCTTCTCCAAGTATAGTCATCTCGCAACGACCAGGTGGTGATCCTGAACGTGCTCCTGTCCCTGCAACATCGGCAGGGGCCGCTGCTGTGCTTGAAGTCGACACTGACGAACTTGATGCCGGCGCGTGTGGCGCACAAGCTTCGGGAGACACCGTTTCTCATAAAACAGAAATCGCTAACGCCCCAGCGCAACTCTGCATCCGCATGTATCACAAAATCGATCCTCTCAACTGAATAGGGCAAAACCAGCCTCAGTTCGTCGATGGCGGCCTACCCTCCGTGGGTGATGCTGGAGCCCGACGCCGATGTGGAGACCACGGGCTCCTACTCCACCGCCGACCCAACACCTTGGCCGTCGCCCGAACCTCCACTGGTCATCCTATCGGCGTCTCCCTCCGCCTCAAGTCGCCGCCGGCGGAGTCGCGTGTATGCTTTCACCTCCCACAGGATTCCAGGCCGGGCCGGCATTCAAACGAAGTCATTGCGGCCCACGGCGACTCTGTGCTCATCAGGTTGATCGGGATGAAGACTATGATGCCTCGCCGGACGATTACTTTGTTTACAAACGCAGGCACCACCGGCGCCGGCTCCCCACAGCCGCCGTCGTTGTCTCTGCTCCCACAATGCCCTTACCTGTCAAAAGATTACACCGGCCTCCTGCGTCGCGGCAAGGACGATCTAGTGGTGGCGCGGCTCCGGAGTGTACACTTGGAAGAAGAGACGCCGGCAAAGCATGTAGCCGAGGTCCTCCTGTTCAGCTCCGGCGAGTGGTATACCGCGCGGCCACGAGTCAGCGGTCTTGGCAATGCCGTAGAAGAAGAGAAGTTTCTGTCTTCATGGTTCAGCAGGAGTGTGATCCCCGTCGGTGACCACATGCTGTGCTGGGTTAGCATGCATCGCGGTCTCATTTTCTCCAACGTGCACGACGATAGGGTCTGGCTACGGTACGTGCCCCTTCCCGAGGACGCCAGTGCACTGAGCACTTCTATGAAAGCCGGAACGTGTGCGTCACCGCCGGTGACACGGTGAAGTTTGTCAACATTTTTGCTCGCTGCTGTTGCGGTGGGCGGGCGGCTGCAAATGCAAACATGCACAACATGCCTACCTCATCAAAACCTGGACGCTGAGGATGGACAGCATGACGTGGGTGCTGGACGGCATGATGGACGCCACTGAGCTCTGGGCCCTCGATGCCTACCAGGGCCTCCACAAATCCAAGTCGGCTTCCCGGTGGTGAGCATCGACGAGCCTCATATCATCTGCTTTATGGTGTCTGATAAAGGCGTGGTTGATCATGGTCGACATGAGAAGCAAGATGTTACTCTCCGTCTACAGCTACCCAAAAGCAGAGTCGAAACATATATATCATGGAAAACTTCTCCTGCCCAGAAGGTCTCTTGCTACTTGAACTTGTATCCAGCTGCTAGTTGCCAGATAGACATTGACCCACAACCCGTGTCCATCTTCGACGAGCGGCTAACATATGATGCAAGTAATTCCAAGCTGTTGCAGTCTGGTAGCAACAGGTCTGCTGAGCCGGGTGCGCATGCATCAGAGATTCTTGCGGCACTTCAAGAGATATCTAGCTGTGGCCTGGATGGTGATGACATGCAAAAAGCAATTAGTATTCTGAGTCGTGGCAATGGCCGCCGGTTCAGATCCTACATGGGGATCCCCAAGAATTTAAGGATTGGCTCCTTATGGAGATTAATTCTAGCGTAGGATGATTTTCTTTTTTTTTTTTTTGACTGGCCACATGCATGCTACTGGTCAATGCTGAATTATGATACTGGTGCATAATTTTCTCCTGGCTGGGGTGGCTTTGTTTTATTTCGGAACTAACTCCAAATCCATTTTGTGTGTAACACTAAGGCTCGGTTGGAATCCCTGAATTGCATTGGTCTCTACTGCCAATTGTTTTGTTTGGTTGGCAAAGAAATCATAGAATGGAAATCAAGTCACTGACAAAAAATTCCAAGATATGTTTCTCTGACAAAGAAGTTGAATTGGACTGATGAACGTGGTCACCTGCTGTTGCAAGTGTATGTATGGGTTTAGTCCTACATTGCCTAGCAAAGTAGAGCAAGGTCAACTTAAAGTCTCGGGGCAGGAATTTAGTAATAACCGGGTTAATCTTTTAACATGAAGTGAGAACGAAAGTGTAATATTTATTTTTGTGAGGTGAGACCCGCACAACGTGCAAGCAGAACTAGAATCATGTTTTAAGCTTTAATGTTACAGGTGGTATTCAAAGCTGACTCGTCAGTTGAGAAGGTTATGGTCTCATACGGGCGCAGGGACACGCGGATGCACGCCCATGGCATGCACGCCCATGGCATGCATGTGGGCCCCTTATGCCAGTACTAGATATAAAGTGCAGAGGATGTGAAAACCCAGCCTAATGAATTCAGCCCAAAAGGCACGCTAGTGCAAGTGTATAAGAAGATTTAGTCCCCACATTGCTTAGCAAAGTAGAGTAAAGAATAATTAAACCCCAGGCTGGAATGCAATAATAGTTGAGTTTTGATCTTTTTACGCGAAGCAAGAGGACGAAATTGTAAAAGTTATTTCTGTAAGGTGAGACATGGATGATGTGTGAGAGGGCCTAGAGCAGTATTTCAGACCTGGGATGTTACACTCTCTGTGCTGTCATGCTGTATATTTAATCTTGAGCGGTAGAAAACTATTTCTAGTAACAGACCTAGTTTAGTATGGAGCGTACACATGGAACTAGTCTGAGTTTATATAGTACTAGTATGGCTGCCCGCGCATTTGCGCGGCCTATACTTACTATATTATTTATATTCTTATATTATTATAGAAGTTTTAACATAGTTTATTGTTATTATTTATTTTATACTTTATATTTATAAAATAGAAGAAAATATATTCTGCCCGCACGTTTGTGCGGCTAAACATACCATACTATTTATATTTTTACATTATTATAGAAGTTTAACATAGTTTATTGTTATTATTTATTTTATACTCTCTATATATAAAATAGTAGAAAAATATTGGAGAATTTCTCATCGTCCCGTGAGATGAGCCATCATTTATCCAGAATTATCTCTTATCTAACAATGTATTTGATTTTATTTTAGAAGTGAGGTTAGTTCAAACGTGCCATGCTAAACAACTAACATATGTCATGGTTGGAAAAAAAGATGTGTCGTGCTAGAGATAAATATTTTAAAGAAAATATGTCATGCTAAAAATAAGAAAATATGCTATGCTAGCTAGACATATCACGATGTATTTGAAAATCGAGATTAAGTGTTTATTGCATATTTTTATTATTCTAAAATTTAGCTATTTTGAGCTCATAAAGGTATGATGGGAGAAATTAAAAATAAGAATTAAGGATATTTTAGCTATTTTATCATTTTAATTTATTTTTTGTCTTATAATGGCATGGAGGGTAATTTAGAAATTAAATAGGTGTGAAGGGTATTTTTAATTATTTTTATTTATTCCGAATTTAGATATTTTTTTGACTCATAATGGCATGATGGGTAATTTAGAAATAGGTGTGAGGGATATTTTTAGCTATTTTTTATTATTCCAAATTTAGCTATTTTATAAATATTTTTAGGGGTTTTTGTGACTAATTTTTTTTATAATGGCAGTGGGGTAATTTTCTCTTCTTATTTTCTCAGATTAACGTGAGAATTTCTAGCATTTTAGAGCGAACATGGTGGCTCCTTTTTGTCGTCAAATATATATATATATATAATAGATTCCTATTTCTCCTAATTATAAATATATATACAACATATCTGTTTTTCCCAATAGATATTTGTTGGGACTTGGGAGACATCGTTTACTCATAAAACAATAAATATAACGCACCAGCGCAAACAACTCAGCACCCGCATGTATATCCCGAAATCGATCCTCTCGACCGAATAGGGCAAAACAAACATTGGGTTGCGACGGCCATGGCAGTCCAAGCGACGAAGCCATCATCCGGTTCGTCGACGGCCGCCTACCCTCCATGGGTGATGCTAGAGCCCCACGCCGATGTGGAGACGACGGGCTCCTACTCGACCGCCGACCCCAAAACCCTGGTGATCGCCGACCAACCTCCACCGGCCATCCTGTCGGCGTCTCCCTCCGCCTCCAGTCGCCGCCGGCGGAGTCGCGTGTATGCTTCCACTTTCCGCGCGATTCCGAGCCTGGCCGGCTAACAACGAAGTCATCGCGGCACGGCGACTCCGTGCTCATCCAGGTTGATCGGGAAGGAGATTTTGGTGTTTTGCCCCCACTACTTCGTTTACAATGCTGGCACCACCGGCGCACAGCCGCCGTCCTTGTCTCTGCTCCCGCCATGCCATTACCTGGTAAAAGACTCAACAGGCATCCTGCGCCGCGGCGAGGACGAGCTAGTGGTGGCGCAGCTCCAGAAAGTACGGCTGAAAGATGAAACGCCGACGAAGCATGTAGCTGAGGTGCACCTGTTCCGCTCCGGCGAGTGGCTCACAGGCGACCACGAATCAGCGGTTTTTGCAATGATACAGAAGAAGAGGAATTTATGTCATGTTTCAGCAGCAGGAGCGTGATCCCCGTCGGTGACGACATGTTATGCTGGGTTAGCATGCGTAGCGGTCTCATTTTCTCGCACGTGTACGACGAGAGTCCCGGGCTACGGCACGTGCCCCTTCCGTGGACGCCAGTTGCACCGAGCACTTCTATGAAAGCCGCAATGTGTGCGTCACCGCGGTGACACGGTGAAGTTTGTCAACATCTTTGCTCGCTGCTGCTGCGGTGGTGCGGGCGGCTGCAAATGCAAACATGCACAAAATGCCTACCTCATCAAGACATGGACGCTGAGGATGGATAGCATGACGTGGGTAGTTGATGGCATGATGGACGCCACTGAGCTTTGGGCTCTCGATGCCTACAAGAGCCTCCCACACGTCCAAGTGGGCTACCCGGTGGTGAGCATGGACGAACCTCATATCATCTGCTTTGTGGTGCGTGATTGGTTGATCATGGTCGACATGAGAAGCAAGATGTTACGGTCAGTCTACAGCTACCCAACAAGTGAGTCGGAACAGAGATATCCTGGAAAACTTTTCCTGCCCAGTAAAATCTCCTACTACTTAAATTCTAAGAATTCACGTAGTAATGACCAGATAGAAATTGAGCCACAACCCGTTGCCATGCTAGACAAGCAGCTGAAATATGATGCAAGTAACTCCAAGCTGTTGCCATCTGGTGGCAACACGTCTGCTGAGCCGGAGATGCATGCATCGGAGATTCTTGCGGCACTTCAAGAGATATCTAGCTATGGCTTGGCGTGTGATGGCACGAGAAAAGCAATCAGTATTCTGAGTCAGGCCAACGGCCGCCGGTTCAGATCTTATTTGGGGATCCCAAAGAATTTGAGGAAGGATTGGCTCCTTATGGAGATTAATGCAAGCGTAGGCTGATGTTTTTATTTAACTGGCAACGTGCATGGTTCATTCTTTATTGTAAGAAAGTGCATGGTTGAATTTGGCTGGGACACATTGTGCTTCCTTGTTATGATTTTTGTTATACCTGAATTTTTATAGTGGTGCTTATTATTTTTTTTCTGGCGAGGGTGCCTTTGTTTGATTTTGGAACTAATTCCAAATCCATTTTTCTTGTCACACTAAGGCTCCGGTGGAATCCCTGAATTGACTTGAATTGCATTCGGCTCGAAATGCCAAATCCAGGAGAGATTGCACTGCTATTCATTGCCTATCTTGTTAGGTTACGTTGCCAAAGAAATCAGAGAATGGAAAATCAAGTCACTGGAAAAAAATTTAAGTCATGTTTCTCTGATAAAGAAGTTGAATTGGACTGATGAACATGCATGGTTACCTGCTGTTGCTTCTTCAACTTATGCTAGTTCATGACACCCACGATGTTGTCCTTAATGGAGTTCGAGGAGCTTCCGTGTCACCCATTACTGCCAGATCCCACTTATTACATGGAGGGCTGTCGTCCGCCTTCATGTTCCCCACCAAGAATGACTCACTTGTCACTGGAAATCCCAGGACAGCACCATTTCATCATGTCATTATCATCCGTTAAATCATATTTGAGATTGAGCCAGTTAGTTCATTATTACAAACGGTGCTGATTGTTTTATGATTCTTTCTCTATCTTTCTGATTTTTTTGGGACTAGATCTCTCTGTGGATCCAGCATGTCTTAGTAGTCGACGACTCCAAGGTCGCTGGTGAGAGTGAGATCTATGTGGTGCCATTCTTCGTGCGATGCATGAGTGTGGCCTGCAAGCCACATGGATTGGCGTGTGTGCATCGACCAGGTTATGTTCTTGGTAGTTGTAGGTTAGGATTTTGGTGGTGGCCATGGGCCCCACCCCCTTGTATTGTGCATATGAACTTGATGCCAGTAGATTGCTGACACAGTGTATATTCGATGCCATGAAGGTCAGGAGAGAGTGAACATGTTCCCCTGTCATCGAAGCTACGGGGGGCAAGTTGCCCACCTGAATTTTATTTCTCACATCGAAACGAGCGACCGAGGTCGCTGATTACAAGATTGGGGGGGTTTACAAAGTTCCATCTGGAATGGTGGGAAGCACGGGGGGAGCTAGTGTTACAATGGCGTCACGTTACTCCTAGGAGTGAATTGCACCAGTCGATTAAGGAGAAGCATCTAAGCCTCGCGGGGCGCGGCAGGTCCAGAGTGTTGCGTGCTCCTTGGCCATGTTCGAGATGGCCGTGGTGTTGAGGCGCACGCTGTCGAAGACCATCCTGTTGCGGCTCTTCCAGATGACCCAGAGCATTAGCAGTGCTGCGGTGTGGCGCAGGTAGTGGGTGGTGTGCGCCCAGTCGTGCCGTGATTGTGGACACGGCGGCCTCGATCGACGGCGGCGTAGGCGTAACCATCGAGATTCTTGCATCATTATTGACGACGTTGTCATTGAAGTGGATCTCGGCTAGCTTGACGTCATCGGCTGGCAGAGTGGTCGAAGACTCTCTCCACATGCATGTCAAATTAATCAGAGTAGAAAATGTAAATACGAAGAGACAATATTTAGTGGATCCTCTCTTTGTTAAGACAAATTTACGGATGAAATAGGGGCCAATGTCTGCGTGTACGGGGTCGGTAACTAGGAAACTATTTCTAGTAAGAGTCCTAGCTAGGCATGGAATAGTAATATAGGAGTCTTCCTAACCTTTCTGAATAGAACACAAGGCCCGTTCCCTCCTCATAAAGAAGAAATCTCTGATGCCCCAGCGCAAACAAGGGACAGCTTTACTTCCGTATGTATCACGATCTCTCGACCGACAAGAACAAAACACAACAGCTGGCGGAGGACGGCCATGGACGTCCAGGCGACGCAACCAGCCTCCAGTTCGTTGACGGCGGCCTACCCTCCGGGGTGATGCTCGAGCCCGACGCCGATGTGGAGACCACGGCTACTCCACCGCCGACCCCAAAACCTTGGTGGTCGCCGAACCTCCACTGGCCATCCAATCGGCGTCTCCCTCCGCCTCGCGATGCCGCCGGCGGAGTCGCGTGTATGCGTCCACTTCCGCAAGATTTCAAGCCTCGCCATCATGCAAACGAAGTCATCGCAGCCCACGGTGAAGCGTGCTCATCAGGGTTGATGGAGAAGACTACTTCGTCTACAATGCGGGCACCACCGGTGCCGACTCCCAACAGCCACCGTCGTTGTCTCTACTCCCACCATGCGACTTTTACCTGGATCAGGTTCAACCGGCCTCCTGCGCCGCGGCGAGGACGAGCTAGTGGTGGCGCACCTCCAGATGGTACCGCTTCAAGATGAAACGCCGACGAAGCATATAGCTGAGGTACACCTGTTCCGCTTCGGCAAGTGGCTCATAGGGCGGCCACGAATCAGCGGTTTTGGCAATACTATGGAAGAAGAGAATTTATGTCTTTTTGGTTCAGCAGCAGTGTAATCCCCGTCGGTGACGACATTGCTATGCTGGGTTAGCTTGCATCGCGGGCTCATTTCTCCAGTGTGTACGACGAGAGCCCCGGGCTACGGTACGTGCCCCTCCCCACAGAGCCCGATGCAACGGGAAGTGTGCGTAACCGCCAGCAATGCGGTGGTAAAGTTTGTCAACATCTTCGCTCGCTGCTGCTGCGGAGGCGCGGGCGGCGGCAAATGCGAAAATTCAGATCATGCCTACCTCTCAAAACATGGACGCTGAGGATGGACAGCATGACGTGGGTGCTGGACGGCATGATGGACGCCACAGAACTCTGGGCCCTCGACGCCTACAAGAGCCTCCCACGCGTCAAAGTGGAATACCCAGTGGTGAGCATGGACGAGGCGCATATCATCTGCTTTATGGTGTGCAATGTGAAGGCATGGTTGATCATGGTCGACATGAGAAGCAAGATGTTACGGTCCGTCTACAGCTACCCAAAAAGAAAAAATATATATCCTGGAAAACTTCTCCTGCCCAGTAAGGTCTCATACTACTTGAATTCTAAGAATCCAGGTAGTAGTAGTAGCCAGACAGACATTGAGCCACAACCCGTTGCCATTGTCGACAAGCAGCTAACATGTGATGCAAATAACTCCAAGCTGTTGCAGTCTGGTTTGCAACACGTCTGCTGACCCAGGGGTGCATGCATCGGAGATTGTTGCCGCCGCACTCAAGAGATATCAAGCTATGGCTTTGAAGGCGATGACGTGCGAAAAGCGATTAGTATTCTGAGTCATGGCAATGGCCACCGGTTCAAATCCTAGGGGATCCCGCAGAATTTGCGGAAGGATTGGCTTCTTATGGAGATTAATGCTAATGTAGGCTGATGGGTTTTTAACTCGGCACGTCCATGGTTTCTTTTCTTCTTTTGTGCGAAAGTCTTTTCTTCTTCTTTTTTTCGAAGAAGAAAGTGCATGGTTGAATTACATGCTTGCATGTTCTCATTTTGGTTATCGCTGAATTACGTACAGCTGCATAAACTTTGTGTGTGTGTGTGGTGTGTGTGTGTGTGTGTGTGTGTGGTGTTGGGGGGGGGGGGGGGGGGGGGGGGGGGGGAGTGCACGTGGGGGCCGACTGTCTTGTAACACTAACTGTCATTATATGCATCCAGTGGAGAAACCCCTCGCCCTTAGGCCAGCCGAATTTAATTTCCTCCAAATACTGAATTTAACTGTCGAACATATTTTTTCATTTACCTTAACTGTAATCGTACTTGTTCTCCAACGAATATGTTTGGAGCAATGTAGATCCTAACAATTTGGAGTCCTCATTATTACTAGTATTTGTTATTTTTCTGTGTATGGCTATCTATTGTTGTATTTGTCAGAAATAGGATTATCCTTTTTTTAATGTAATAATGTACTAAATATTGATTAGACACTCAAACTGAAATAGAATATGTGGTTTGTCCATATTCCTCGTGGGGAGAAGATCTGGGGAGGAAACAATGCAGTAAATCAATTTATTTATAATTTTTATTAACTTTTAATTCAGAAAAAATGAAGGGTTAGGATTTGTTTGTTGTGGTGCAAGAGAAAGGAAGTGGGACTACCTTGTAAAAGGTCCCATTACAAAGATTGGTGATTTTTATTTGTCGTAATGATATTCCAGAAAGATGAAAGATCAATTTGATCATGCAGTCTAGAAAAAAACACTCCACGTTTTTTTATTTGTTAGTAATGTGATGTAACCAAAAAAAAACTGTCTTAAAGGTATATCCAGAAGGAAAGATCAATATGCTCAGTCCGCTATCCTTTTTTTAAGAGCTTTTTTAATTTGAACGTAAGAAAAGTAATGAAACCTGCGATGGCTACTGAATAACCTTCTTTGATTTTGTTAATTTTAAACTCTTTAACCTTTTTCTTCATTCGCCAAATCTTCTTCAGTTCTATCCAGTCTCAGTTTTGGCTGAATCTTTGTGGAAGAAGAAGCGGTTCGCCAGCCGCTACATCCAGGGATCCCACAAAATCATTAACCTGCTAGCCGCTGCTCGCTCTTTGATTAGTGATTCACCGGCCACTAGATCTATGAAGAATCTCTCAAAAATTCACATTTTGATCAGTGGTTCACGAGCCACTGCATTCTGGGATCCCACCTTATTCTCACACCTGGTGGCTCGCTTGATTGGCAGTGCGGCTGAGGATACATCCTTTGCTGGTTGTTGAGGATACCATGGTGCATGATGAGAAGATGTGTGTGAAAGGCATGTGCCAAGCAGCGCCATTAGGAAAGGGCACTTGGTGCTAAAGGAGAACTTTGTTTACAGAAGCCTTAAGAAGTTTTGCTAATTATCTAGCTTATTCGACATAACATACCACTGATAGATGTTTGGCTAACTCGGGGGTACTGATATTATTTCTATTTCTTCTCTGTTTGGCTTGTTTCCTTCTACTTCTAGTTAGGCGCCAATCGACGCACCCTAGGCATAGATTGACACAACCCTCTCTTTGTAATTAACATGCTCTTATATCCAATTGTACTTAATTCTATAATTAAAATAGAAAACCTTATCGTGTTTTCTTGCTGATTCTTGTAGATTTGATATTAACCTTGAGATACTAAGAGGGAAATGCTACAATTGTCTTTCATGGGCATATCCTCCATAATGTACGTATCGTCTCAATATAACAGGGAACAAATTCACTGGAGTGGTACCTAGCTCCATCAGTAAACTTTCTATCTAGGTTATGTTGGTAAAATCTTGAAAGGAACAGACTTCCGCAAGAAACTAACGGAGTTTGCAAAAGGGGATGTTACCTTCTTAGGTGGCTAAGATTTTGCTAATCTCTCAATAACTTTTCCCTTCATCGGATATTAATCCAACTGCCCAGATTTTTCATTCACTTGAACCAAAAAAAATTCTAAAAAACAAAAATGTTCCACCTAAGAACAAATTGTTCACCAGTACAGATTCATTGTTCCAGCAGTTCATTTTTGCTATTCCAACTGTATATTTTCATTGTTCCGAAAATATGACAAATTTATGAGATCTCAAGTCGCCTGAGAACTAGCAAATCTCTTTCCAACTACACTGACCAACAAAATCGTCCACAAGGCCCCACGTACAAGATTCACTATCTTTCCAGTATCTATACTTGGCAAAAAAAAAAAAAAAACTGTTAGGAATTATTCTATGGGAATAGCAAACCTTCACGTATTGGTTGGCGTACAAGGTTATTTTGCTGATGGATCTTGATTTCTAGAGTTCCAAAACAATTCTGGAACGACACCCAAATTGATTAACCGTTCTAAGCCAACCAAGATGTCAAGGTTTCATGCATTTTTGCCACCCTCCAAGTAAGACACCACCTAGGGACACCAAGGGCCAAGATTAGCTTCCGATCAACACTTACAACCATTCGTTTCATCCATTTTTTCCTCCATCCAAGCAAGGCAAATATGTATAAGGTTACCTAGGGTCACGGCCAACCCCGGGTGGCTATGAATGCATGCTGGGCCGTCCATTCAGGGCGACGTTGGTGGGAAGCCATATGCTAGTTGCTTCTTAATTGTGTATAAATACATGCAGCCTGGTCTAGTCCCTCCACAATCACAATCATCCAACGAGTAAGAAACAAATATGGCATCCTCCTCAATGGCAACGTTAGCCTGCCTCGTGGTGCTTGCGGCGATGGTTGGCTCTGCATGGTGCGGTGGGAATATCGTGTTCCATGTTGAGAAGAGCAGCCCCAACTTTGCACTGACTATCAAGGGCTCCAACAAGGAGATCACCAAGGTGGACATTAGGGAGCACGGCGCCGACAACTTCGACCCCTTGACAAAATCTGGGGAGTCCTGGACCATCAGCAAGACTTTCAAGGGCCCCCCTAACATCCGTCTCATCGCCAAGGGAGGGGGGAGGCGTGTCCAAGACGATGTCATCCCCGAGAACTGGAAGGCAGGGACTGAATACCCCACAAAATTACAGTTCGCATAGATCATACTTGAGCAGTGCTACGTGCATGCATATATATCCTGTCATGTCATATTCATGGCTTGATGCATGTACATATGACTTGTTTTTAATTTCCTTTCAAAATTTGCATGTATGCATATGTATTTTGTTGATAACATCCGGCTTCTTTGTGGAGCAAGCGGACATATACTATTAATAAATCGCTGGGTCTATCTTTGTGAGGCATATAGAGGACGAAGTAAGCACTATCAAATGGGATGATATGTGTTTGCTCTCCCACTCACGGTTCAAAGTTTATGTAAGATGATAGCAATTTAAATGGATATTTGTGCATTGTGTGGTATTCATCTTGTGTATGTTCATGGAGTGACCGTGTATTGTTCCATGGTGTGGATAATTTCTTCATCTCGAATGGAGTGATCAATGATCATTCCTATTCTAAAAGTACAATGAAATTTGGGACGTGGTGTAGCGTTACCGCTTTTCGCAGGATCGAGTCGGAAGTGCCGGTAAACGGACACAACAGTACATCACATAAATAAGCACAAATGTTTACCTCTTTAAGTTATTACAAGTCTCAAATGATTTACACACGTGAGTAGCACAGCGGAAGTCTAAAGATACCTAAATCAACTACCACTCTCGACGATACAGAGGCTGCACATCGAAGCCCTGCGATGTGGACCTGCTGAGAAACTCCACCAAGCAACAGCGGAAGCAAAGACTACCTGCACAAAAACAGAGGAGCCAAACCCTGAGTACTAATTACTCAGCAAGACTTACCCGTCAACATGGCTAACTACAGCCGACTCCTAAAATGCAAAGGCCACAAGGGGTAGGCTGACTCACTTGCATAAAAGCGCACTAATTACTTGGTCCTTACTTTCAAGTTTTATTCCAATTAAGTACTTAACCAATAAAACAGTGCACTTATCTCTAAAACAGTATAAAGTAACAATACATCAGATAATAACAGTATACAATAAGATACAAAGATAACAGTAATAATCTAGCATCATCATCATCATCATCCATAATCACACTACGATGTGGCGCAGTGAACAAGAGGGTGCTCATTTCCGAGAGCGGCGGCATCGATGTACATCCTGCAGGAGAAACCTGACCACACGACGCACACGCGCAAAGTCGCATGCGGCAACCTTTCGCAAAGGTCCCCCTAGAGCTAGGCCGGATCCAACTCCTCCCGAGAAAGGCCTTCCCGCACGGTCCCCGTCCCAGACGTGCGCCCCGATTGGAAAGCATCCTTTCTCTCCCGAATACCATGATAGAAAGAGCAGGCTTCCACCGCGCACTAGGGCAACGTAAGCTACTAAGTTTACTAGGCCCATAAAACACTAGCATGTGATCAGTACGTTCAAGCTTGCTCAGCGGGGCCAACAACGAACGGTCCTTAATCGACACAGACGGGGCTACCACCGTGAAGGCCCAGCCTTCTCCATCCATCCTACACAAACAATCCCCGTCCGGTCTGCAACAAACCTAAATTCTGCTAGTACAATCCAGAGTAATTCCTATCATGCGAGTGGGACCTACCACTCGTCTTCTACCGTCCGCTAGACCCTAAGCATAGCAGATTCTAACGATATCCTAGAACCAACTACTACAAAAATAGGACACAAGGTAAATATGGAAGGGGGTCCTAATGCAGTTCTATGGTTTCACATCAACTCCTAATAAACCTAATGCACAATCAATTACTAGCCCCAATCAAGTGAGAAAGTAAAAATCTAACAGGTAGGCATGCACCGGGGCTTGCCTGGCTCAGGTACGATACTAGCACAAGTACAATCAGCAGTGATGTCAGTGGCTCCTTCTGAGCCTGCTCCAGCAGCTGGAAGTCCAACGGCTCCGGGGTCTCCTTTCGAACTACACGAGATGACAAGGTGATGCATGTTAGATGCAATGACATGATGCGATTAAATTAATTAACATGACAGTCATTTACACTGTAAGTGCTTAATTAAGTTAATTACTTTGGTCTGAAATATTTCCTTCATTGACTCTTGTTTAAGTTAATTACAAATTAATTAAGTTGGTTAATTAGATTAATTAATTTTCAAAAATTAGTTTATGTCCAGTGGCATTTTTCTGGAGTCAAGTACCGCTGGAAGTAATTTACTGTGAAGTTTGAAGATTTATTGCTTTAAGGATTAATTGTACGATTTAATTAGGACAGCCGCTTAAATAAATCATTAGAATTTAATTAGACATAAAATGACAGTAGAAAAATGCTCTGTAAGTGTGTTATCAGTTTAGTTATCAGCATGCAAGAGTTAAAGATTTAAAGATTAACAGAGAAATAATTAAGATTATACAAGATTTAACACTTAAGGAATTTTACAGAAAACAGAGAAAGTGTTTATGTGATTTGACATTTTTGTTGCATAGATCTAAGCATGAGGAAGCCAACAAAATTGGATTCATATTTTTCTGAGCTGTATACAATTTATTATGTATTTTACAAGTTTCTGCAATTTTCTGGGAAATTAAACTAATTTAAGAAATCCTGGAAAAAGAGATTGGGCTCGGCCCGAGCGACACGGCCGTTCTGGTGGCCGGAAAGGGGGAGGAGCTCAACGGTGAGGTGCTGGGACTCACCACACTTGCGCGGGCCCTGGAAGGGTGCAGGTTGTCGACGGCGGGGGGGGGCGGCGGTCGGCGACGAGGAGGCGGACGACGGTGGTGGCGGCGGCGTTCCGGCCAAGCGATAGGTATAGGCGCCGAGTTGGGTGCGAGCATGGCCTTCACAGGGATTGTCACGGACCTCGAAGGCTGGCAAGTTGACGACGAGGAAGGCCAGAGGCTGTTGCTGACCGGAGGGGGGTGGCGGCGGAGGCTCAACGGCGGCGGAGAATCCTGTTCCGGCGACTTGGCTACGGGAGACGAAGAACGGTGGGGTAAGGACGCGTGCGCGAGGCTTGAGCAGCTCGCGACGAGAGGGATTTGAGCGGGGCTCACCGGAGTGGACGAATCATGCGGCGGCGCAAGGACACGGATGGTCGGGTTGGGGAAGAAAACTCGATTGGGCGAGCTCACGGCGCGAGGAGGGCAATGGTGCTCATGCATGGCTGAGCTTGCGGAGGTCGCGGCGAAGCTTGAGTTGGAGTATCTCGGCCCTGGGCTCGCTCGACGGCGGCTGAATGGCGAATCGCGCTCGAGCTCGGCGCGGCAGCTGGACAGGAGGGGTGGTGGCGGTTGGAAAAAAACAGGGCTAGGGTTCGGGGAAGGCAGCGGATAAGGAGAGGCCGAGGAGGAGTGGGACGACAGGGTCTCCTATCCGGTTGTACGGGCGGAGGCGCACGGCGTGGCCGGCTTGACGGCGGCGACGTGGCGACGACGTGCTGACGGCGGGCCCGGCTCCCGTCTCATTTTCACGAATTATTCAAAATCCGAATTTTCCCAAAGTTTGGCACACCAAAAGGACTAGTAAATGAACTCCAAAATTTGCAAATGTGGTACCGTTGGAAAGCTCATGAAAAGTTCTATCATTTGGCCAACATGCACAGCTGAACTCCAAAGGGATTTCAAATGGCAGCTGGTCAAAGTAGGGTACTTTCTAAGTTTTGGGGATTTATTTGAGCATCTAAACGAATTTCAAAAATCACCAAAACTTCTCCAAAATTCTCATTTGAGGTGAGATATCCAGAGGTATTTTTTTTGGCTCAAATTGTTACTGAAATTTCTGAGTTCCTTCACAAGCATCAAATTTGACCCAAATTTGGAGAAACTTGAGTTTCATGCTGTCAGGTTTGTCGAATTAAAAGGGAACCTCCCAGACACCCACAAATCATGAGAAAATTCTGGGAAGATAGGATAAATATCCAGCTCCAACTTCTCTTTTGGGTCCAGGTAGGTTTGAGCAAAAGATTTGATTTAAAATTCGAGGAACAGCAGGATTTGCATGAACTTCTCTGAATTTTTAGAGACACTTCCAGAATTTGAAAAATTATGGAAAATCTCCCAAACTTCTCACTTCAGATGCTCTTGCTGCAAAAATTATTACTTCTATAAGTTGTTTATTGAAATTTTAACTTGCTTCACAAGCATTGGTTTGACAATTGTTGCATAAATGATTTCGAATTTGAACTTGATTTGAAATTTTATTTGGTTCCATTTGGGGGCTTGCTGTACCAGTGACCGGGGTGTCACACGTGGTACACAATAGCACTTCATGTTATGGTGATGATGTGTTCCCACTACTTTAAAACAATGTAGAAGATAAATGATATTGTGCAATATTCTGGCGTAATATGTATACGTTGTCATGTGTCACTGTCCAAAATAAACTTGAATAAAATTCACCCCCCAAATCTATTCTCGCATGTGGAGGTAGACAACTAAGTTCGCCGTGCATGGCAGGTGGTCTCCCAACATGCGAATCCAGCAGGTGGCGTAGAGGCTTGGTATCGACAGTTAGCGGCACATCTCATTGGGTTTCCTCTGCGGCTCTGGCATCGCATTCAGGGGCGCAGTGGTTGTCTCCTTGGTGAGGGTGGCGTCCCGGCCCTCCCAGAGCGAGAACAGGGGCGGCGCTTGCATCTCCCTGGGTGGCATCCGGGGGCGGTGCGCTCATCTGGGGGCAACGAGTCAGAGACGATGCTCAGGTCACATCTCGGTCGCCTCCTCCTGTATTTATCAAGGTGAGCGGCATGGCTGCCTCGATGGTGGGGTCTCGCTCATGGAGTCGATGCGGTACTCTTCGGCGCCATCCTCTATGCAGAACAGAAGGCAGCGGATCAATAACCAGGTCACGATTGGATGACAGGATCTGGCTTGTCGTGCAGGGAAAATTCACCGACGCTGGCTGATCTAGTTTACCTTAGGCATTAGCCTAAACTGCAACTATGTTCAAGGTTATGTTATATGGTAACTGGATATTTCTTAATTGAGAGGATGAATTATTCATCTTGAGTTATACCTGACTGCTTTCTACCCTCATCCATTGTCTGTGCACGTCTAATCACGGTGTCGGTTGCCAAAATGAACCGACTGCATTTTGCATATTACTGTCAGATTTTGTATATCCGTCAGACGTGACACCCTTGAGGCGTTTTCTGTAGTAGTGCCTTACAAATTCTTTGATATTTCAAGTTGAGCTTTTATAAATTCTGACTTATCAACCGCACCATTCTGTACATTTTCAGATCATCGTTGTTTGTTTCTTGGAGAAGTAGCATGTCCACCAATATACTTTTCCCCAGCTACAATATCCATACACGAGCAGAAGTTTGACGCAAGTCTATTTCTATCGCAGCCCTACATATCACCAGCTTATGTCCAAGCTTTAATTCAGATATAATGTATTTATAGGTGATCATTCAGCACTAGTACAAAAAGGCCCTTTAGTGGCGGGCTTTTTGGGCCAGCAGTGGTGGAAGCGTAGTTCACAAAAGCGTCCGCAACTACTGGCCCCGAAAGCGGTGGCGCACAAAGCGTCCGCCACTAGGACGGCTCTATAGTGGCGGGCATGCTGACATCAGCGCGGCCACCACTGGAACGGGTTTAACGATGGCGGACATGCTGATGTCAGCGTGCGCCACTGGAACAGACTTAACAGTGGCGGCCATGCTGACATCAGTATGCCCGCCCGCCACTACAATGATTTTTTCAAATTAAAAAATAAAGCCTCTGTTACCTCTAATTTGGCCTGCTGTCCTTTAATATTGCTATAAAGCAACATTAGTGAGACAGACTTGCAAACTAGAAGCACCAGAGGCTTAGCACCAAATGACATTAAGTGAAACAAAATATTTTCATAGAAGCATACATACAATGCAAATTAGTTGGTAAGATAGACATGAACTACAGAAAGCTACACTCAGAACTGCATTTAGTCATACACAATCCATTCTGATTACATTCAATCGAGCGTTCCAGGATGCAAGGCAACAACTGCAGTTCCTGACTTCTAAGCATGGCAGCATAACAGATCCTGTGCACAAGAAAAATGGCAGTCAAGTGTGAAAAAGATGATAACAAACGAACTGGAAGACAAATCACTTAGACTTTGTTTGGCTACTAACTAATGTGGCTGGAATTTACAACAACTGATGATGAAGCTGTTCTTTAAAACTATAGCTACTAATAAACCCTAGTACATATGAAAGAATCTCAACGGAGCTGCCTTTTCAAGGATTGACTAATTGATGATTAGCTTACCCAAACATGCAGGCAGAAAAAACAAGACGAAGTCAGAACAAGATGTACCTGCTACATAAAAATACAAATCAGCGATGAGTACAAGCATCAGATAAGATGTAAAATACTTAGCATTTGTCGAATGTATCAAAATTGGGTTATGCCTGCAATCAAGCCCAAGCTCGATTTCTTACATCCCTAGTCTTGCTAGGGTTCTAGGCACCGAACCGAGGCAAACAAGTAGGGAACCAGCGATTGAGGAGTCAGCTTGATTTCTTACCAGCGGGTCACGATGCCGGTGGCTCTGCGCGAGGAGGACGAGGGCGCGAGCACGATGAGGCTGCCTGCCGTCACCTCATCCGTGCCGCCAAGCTCGACGGGGACCTGCGACGCACCTCCACCCGAGATCCGCGCCGCCATGAGGCCGCCCGGAGCAGGCTCCATCACCTGCACCCGCCACCGGTGGAAGGAAGGCCGCCGTGCTGGAGCAGCCCGCCGCCCTGACCTTCGCATCCTACGCCTGAGCTCGAGCTGCCATGGATCCGCGCCGCCCCCTCCGCCGCGAGCTCACCGTGGATCCGCGACGCCTCCTCCGATGCGAATAAAATTCGGAGTCAATTGGAGAATAAAACAAGTGGATGGGGATTGGTTACTTGAGACGACGCCGATGACCTCCAGCTCACCTTCGTCGGTGAGCTCGTTGTACCGCATCGGACCGCACCGTGAAGTGTACCCGACCTTGCAGGAAGACGAGGGGAGGGCGTGGAGCAGAGGCCGCCGATGTGGAGGCTGTGGATGTCGTCGCCGTCTCGAGCTCCTGGATCTGCCGCCGCCCCCTCACCCGAAGCCGCCGCCGCCGCCGCTCCCTGGATCTGCTCCCCTGCGCCAACGATGCGGATATGCTCCGCCTCGTCGATGCCCCAGACCCGACGCCTTGCCCCCGGACCTGGACCCCGCCGCCGTGCCCGGATCTGCTCCACCGCAACAGCGCCGTGGATCTGCTCCGCCTCGTCGACGCCCCAAACCCGACGCCTTGCCCCGGACCCGATCTACCGCCGCCGCGTCGTGGTGGAGTGGGGCGCCTCCGCGCCACGAATGGGAGCCGCACCCGGACCCGGATCCGCCGCCGCTCCATGGATGGGAGCCAGCGCGAGTGAGAGAGGCGTTGGAGAAAAAGAGAGGAGGAGAGAGTGAGGCAGCTGAGAGAGGATAGAGGCGGCGGCCTAGGCTCTGTGCTCGTGCACTTGTGCGGTGAGAAGGGATTTTTTCATATCGACTCGCCGTTTGTGATTCTCAAATATTTGCAGTGACAGGCCGGTGGGTGACGGAGGGAGTCCGCCACTAAAAGTAAAAGAACCGTGACATGCGTGCTGACATCAGCATGTTCGCCACTGCTGTTGCGTCTCGGTGGCGAACGATGATGATGTCATCTTGTTCGTCACTGATACGTGCTTCAAGTACCGTAGAGTCGCTGATGTCAGCCCGTCCGCCACTGCTAGCTGCTACAGTAACCGGCGTCGGGCTAGCAGTGACGGATCGTTATGTGTCCGCCACTACTGTAAAGTTTGAAGTGTCATATTAGGCCTTTTTGTACTAGTGCAGATTTCAAAGAAATCGTTACCATCTTGAAAAACCTGAAATAATAACGAATAAGCTCATCAATAATCCGTCATAATCTGACTGATATTTACTAAGAGTTCATATTTCGCTTTACACAATCCACTTGGAAATTCACCTAATCCTACCCATTATTAGCATTAATGACAGCTTGGCTTCAGAAGAATTAGAGAGCGAAACCTTTAGTATTGAAGATGAACGCATTATTAAAATTGTGACAAAATACATATAGCAGCCCACGGCTACCATATTGGGTGAGTGTCATTCAAGTTTATAAAATATGATGGACAATTTACACATGAAAGTGTATCAATAGAACACCAGAATATTTCACATATCATTTATTTTCCCCCTTTTTTAAATTAGAGGAACAAAAATCATCACAAAGTCAAGTGCCCCCGCCACCTAAATTTCATTATACTTGAGAAATGGAATGATCCTTGGGACACAGTGGAACGACGCTTCATCACTCCATGAAACATACAAAATTGCTTTATAAAATAAACATAGTAGGTCATGTCTTTGTAACTGACAAGGATAAATGGCGAGAGGAAATAGAAATGCAACTAGGACCATACAGCATCAGAGGGGGGTAACACCTCGGGGTAATGCACACCCAGAGGCAGGAGGCTGACTCGTCCAGAGGATTCACCCGTTGGTGAATTTGTCCCTGGGTTGCATGGAAGAATATTTGGATTATGTCCCCAATAATTTTCCCGCCTTCCTATTTGATAATTGGATTTCTTTTATTCTGACCCATCAGTTTCAGCTTGCATGATCCGATAGGCGTAGACAGGCATCAATCCCATCGAAAACAAGTGTTCAAGACCTACTATGTTTGCTGCTTATCGTTCTTGCAGTTCTGCGCACTGACATGAAAATAAATGAAGTCAATCCAATCATAGGCATACAGCTTAGTTAGTGAGAGTACATCCTTGTTATTCAAAATAATGACTTAATAATCGCTAGTGATGCTGAGTGCGCGTTTTCTGGGAGTATGATTTTGCTCAAGAAGACAAAAGAGGCCCAAATTGACGCTCCTACGTGACCAGTTTTTTTTTTTTTTTTTCTTGTACGTACAGACGTGACCAACTTTACCGTGCAACTTGGACACGGTCGCACGGAGCCGGCTTGTTCGCCACCAACCACTGCTCCCTCCGGCTCATTTAGTATGAGGCAGGGCTCGATTTTATTCACATGAATAAAATATACTGGGAGAAAGCCAAAAGGGTGTCGGTCCATTTGGATCCCTTCTCGCGCTAGAGAGCTACATCTTCTCTGCTGTCCCATGTCGGGTCGGCTGATTCCATGCCGCGGAGAGAGAAAGAAAGGGGGAGCAAAAATCGGGGCAAGAAACAGGAGAGAAAGCAGGAGCTGCAGCCGCCGTACAAGTAAGACGTGAGGAGAACGAAGGGTTCGACTGGGCCGGCTTCTGCAAGGTAATAAGAATCAATCAAAGCTTGCACTTTATCAAAGCGAATCTTCATGCTTTCTCTTCGAAACTTAAATGAAGGATAAGTCGTGGTTCTTGGCTTATTAGCTTCACGCTTTCTTTAGTTTGGGGCGCCGCCGCTGCTGCGGAGCGCGTCCTGGCGAGGATGAGCTGGGAGAAAGTAGGCTGCCGGCACTGGGTGCCATAGCTAGCTCGGCGGGCTAATGGAATCTGTGTGCAAAGCCGAAGTGTGTTGTTCGGCGACTGGAACGATCGATTCAATTACCACGGCAAAGGTTGCGTGATAGATTTCAAGGCGTGACTTTGCAACGAGAGAGAGAGAGGAGAGAGAGAGAGAGGAGCGAGAGAGAGAGAGAGAGAGAGAGAGAGAGAGAGAGTGATGAAAACCAGGCCAGATCTATGATGGGGGATTTAGTTCATCACCTGTATTCAGCTGTTACTGGTAGTCCTAGCTAGTCTCGTATTGGTGGCCTGCCTTGCTGCAGTAGGCTTCATTCCTACCCGGCTGCTACTGCACCGCTTGGATCCGGATCCGTAGTTGAAGACCGCCCGTTCTAGTGTCCTACCTCTCTCACGTTTTTCACTTTAATTGTTTCTTGTCTCCATGCCTTCTCTCCGTTTTGCTGCTCTGTTCTCAGTGATTAGGTCCAGCATGGTGATAATTAGATTGCTGTTCCAATCCCTCTTGCACGCTTACCTTTTTCTTTTAACTTTTACAGTCCAAAATACCACTAGTATAATAGTACTAGTGGTATATTAGAACTCCGAAGATTCAAACAAAATTGTGGAATAGTCCCACATAATCTAACTTTGTGTGATCAGTATTTGGTTGAGTGACAATATGCAGTCTTTTGCTCCACACAATTCCAGTGTTGTGTTTCACAAACTGCTGGTGCCATTTGTAAGATATATTAATATTGGATACAGTGATAATTATGGATACATTCAAAGGTTTTAATAGGATTTTTCTTTTTGTTACAGTGATATATAAAATTCCTGTTGTTTTTAAAGGTTTTATTCCATGCCACAGTATTTCTGACATGTACTATTACCCTGTATGGTTATTATGCAAATTTGCAACTGCTATATTACAAAATATCTTAAATAACATTTTAATTTTCCTGTTGTTTTCAGAAATCTTATGTATTGCTTCAAATACTTTTATACTGCTATCTGTTCTGGAAAAGAACTGCCTGCCCTTGATGAGTGGGGTGCACTGCTGATAAGGCTCTTGCTTCTTCTGCCAATGTGCCTGTTGAATCTGGCAGCAACCCATAAATTGAAGGAATTGAATGATAAACATAAACGTCGAAAACATGCTTTAGCAATTTGTGTAGTCGCCTTTAGATTGCTTCCTTGTGGGAGTGTGTTGTTGTTGCATTTTTTGTTTGAAAGGAGGTTTGTAAGTGGATTGTAAGTGATATGTAAAACTGTTTATGTTTAAACTTTTTTTATTTAGCTAACTATTTTCTGTTGACACTGCTAACCGATGAGAAACTTATGTCGATGGTTAGTGGCAAAAGGGCCTTGTTGAATGGATTGGGGGAGATTAGTTAGGCCTATAAACTTTTAATGATTGACACACATTCCTATCAATTACTCTTGATCCAATCATATAACACGGGTGGACAGCAGAGAATCAAGGTATGACGAACGAGATGTGAAACCTAAATGGCCTTCAGTG
>JAAXCT010003322.1:0-37551 GCA_012490785.1 Eragrostis nindensis | reverse complement strand
CATCAGCACGTATCCTACCGTGCCACCATGTTCGAAGAGGGAGGAGTGCGAAGTTGGGGATATATTGAAGGGGCTTTGTATAAAATTCTGGCGTGAAGTTTCGCACATTGCATCCTGTCATTGCTTTCTCCAGGAACACCGTGATCACCTCTTTCTCAGCACCATCCTATTTATTCGGTCACCAACACCAAGTCTTCCCAGATTTCAATCCCCTCATCAGTCGCCGGACCATCGCCGTCCTGCAGGTATGCCGCTGAATCCCCCCTGCCGCGGTTAGGTTTTCGGTTCAATTTCTCTCGTATCGGTTCGAATCCTAGACGTGTTTCCCGTAGTAGGGTTTCGGGGCTTCCGGGTTACCCATGGCCGCCGGACTTAGAAAGGGGGCTGGGGAGGGAGGTCGGCCCGGCGGAGGCGGCGGGTGAGATGGCGGACGGCGCAAGGCGGCGGGAGACCTATCGGTAGGCAGGGGCAAGGGCGGGGGAGCTTGATTTAGACGAGTTGGTGCGGCCGGGAAGAAGCAGTGGACCCGGCGGTGGGAACGCCGCCGGGACGGCCGGATGGAGGGCGGGAGGCGGGGGAGATGCTTCATCACCGCGCATGGAGAGAGATAGAACTGGAGTTATGTCTGGAGGTTGAAGACAATGGGTGGACCGTCCGATGCAAAATCAAAACGGCAGTTGTACATCAACTGAGCAGATCGTCGTTTTTTCAGCTGACTAAAATATGGTCGAATCATAGCCCCCAATCCAAAATAGTTCCTTGTTAGACCCTATGATGGATTTTGTCCCCAAAATTTTCCTGTGAAATGAGTAGAATCGTTGTTTTTTCTTTTCTCGGATTCATAGTTTGGTGGGTTCGGTCTGCTTTTGGATTTTATGTTTGTGACGTACAATTGATTCTCCAAAAAAATTCATTTGAGTAGAGCGTCTGTTTTTCTCTAAAGTCTTCATTCGGGCCGTACTGTTGACACTTGCTCCCTATTCACGGGGGATGTTCTACCAATTTGGTGGACTCAATTCTTTTTCTGTCGTAATATTTCTCGTTTGTTCCCCAAAGCTGCTCCGAGCAGTGGTCATGGTGAAGAAGCCAAACGGTGGTGCCAAGGGCAAGGGGCCCCCTGCCGGCGCTGGATCCAGTGGGGCGGCCAAGCCCTCCAAGGTGAACGCGTCGTCCCCTGGGTCGGTCAAGACCTCCAGGTTTATACAGAAGAGAAAGGTCAAGGTCAACCGTGAGAAGGCAACAGTTGTTGCCGCTGCAGCAGCCGCTGAAGAGGTTGCTTCAGTGGGTGCAGGCACTACTTGGTGGTGATGCACTTGCATCAGTTTCCACACCACAACTTGCTGCTGTGTTGATAAGGCATCACCTGTGGCACAGGCGCGGAAGCCAGCCACTGATGCTGAAGGATCAGTGCCTCCACCAACGTCAGCCACTGTCGAAGCATCAGCATCAGCAGAAAAGCCAAAGCCAGCTGATACTGATGCTGATGCTGATGCTACTGCTGCTTCCAGCAAGGGCAAGGGTGTGGCTGCCGATAATAGTGGTGCTGATGGCAATCTGAAGAACAGAAAAGAGAGGCCTAAGGAGAGGGCTATGGAAGGCAAGAGGAAGGAGGTGGAGGACAGAGGAAGGAAAGGAAAGGGGAACAAGGCTGTGGGCAAGAAGGAAGCAAGGGGCAACAATAAGGGGCAGGGTTTATATTTATGTGCAATGCACAGACTAAGCAGGAGTGCTACCAGAACCGCTTGTTTGGCTGCCCAATGGGAAGCTTGGAATGGTCGAGAAGATTAGGCCAGGGCCAAGCTCTTCCTGTATGATTTTGACTTGAAGCTCTTCTTGTACAAGGCAGCTTCAAAGGGTGGGTTTACACCGGTCAGCATTAATGGGAAGTTTTCCTCACAGAATTCATTCATTCACACATTGTAATTCTTTTTTTACACTCATTGTCACAGAAAATGTGGTTGTCAGATTATCTGTTTTGCGTAGCTGGGCATGCATTGTTCTCAGGGGCGTTGGTGAATAAGAGTACCAGTGGTTTAGGTATGCTAAAGAATAGTAAGCATGAGTAGATACAAATACGTTTACTGCTGGGTCCTGGGTCAACAATTATGAGATCTGAGAAGCCTTGCTGTAGGTTCAGGGTCTTTCATTAATTTTGACTATGTATCTATAGATGTTTCTGTTTAGTCACTGTAGCTTTAGTTCTGAATTTGTAATGGTAAGCTCTATAAACTGCGGTAGATGGAAGGGTGCTTCTTTGTTAGGAAAGCAGGAATGTATTTCTAAATGAAATAAACTAATATAATAATATATTACACTAATAACTTTCGTTGAGTTAACTGTGGCTCAGGTTGGTCATCACTAAATGAAACCTCATTTTGCCGATCTGATAGCAACATGTTGTTCTAGTATATGAGATCCACCATTAAATTTAGTGTCCCTTGTACATCATTCTATTCTGCATATTGATTTTTCTTTTAGGCTTTTCCAATGGTGTATACATGGCTATGGAGCCTTTGTTTCGGAGTTGTGACTTGAATCTTGATCTAATACAAGGCATTATGAACATGTTTAAAGGAAAATGCATTATCGAGGACGTGCCTGGTGTAAACTCAATATTTGGGTGCTAACATGCTAATCCTCATTCAGTCATATTTGACTCGTTGTATATATAAGGTTCATAAGTTTAGCGCCATAGTAGTCCCTAAACTTGTCTCCCTGTTGGTCTTAAAGCTCTGTAAATGCGATCAAACCCCTAAACTTGTCAAGTGGTTCACTCGAGTTCAAACTCCCCATGTCGGGAACTACTTGCATGCATGATTGTGTTCCCGTCTCTCTCTCTCACTCCAACACCTCTAGTATTGTAGGGCATGTCGGCCGAGCTTGACAAAGGAGTAGAAGAAGATGGCACTTTGGCCTCTTCTCTTTGAAGCCTGAGCTACTTCTATAGATTTCAAATGGGCTGGGCTACCATTACCTTGTGGCCCGCTAATTTTGGCCCGGACGAAGCACAACATGGCATGCTATGTTGCGGGCCCATGCCGGCAAGACCCAAGGCCTTGTCCCATGCAGGGTTTTCAAAACCAACGAAAACCGGTCGGTTATCGCGATAACCGGACTTATCCGTCCGGTTCGGTTTCGTCGGACGTCTGGTTATCGGTAAAAACCGAACATGTGTATTGTAGCACATTCGGTTATCGGTCGGTTATCGGTTGGTTGTCGGTAACTGGTCCGGTTTCGTTGGTTTCGGTTTTTTCTAGTTTTTCGATATTTCGATCCTTGGTCCCATGCTTGGGCCACCCTTGGAAGGCAAGTCTCTCCCTTGGAAGGATTCAGCAACCTGGTTTGAGCCACATTGCTGAATATTTCAGTCGAACGTTGCACAATTTTCCATGGGAAGCGTCCCCGGTCCCTTGGGTCTTGTGGCTAGTGGGCCAGCAAGACATACTCAAACCTCAAGCAGGTCATGCCTGGTCGAGCTAGGCACATGGGCTGGGACAACACGGCCGGCCGGCGCCACAATCGCTGGCCCCAACAAAAACGGCCAAGCCTGAGCACAAGCGTGTTGGGGCCGTGCCCATCCTTTGGCCCTCCATAGCTACGTCCATTTTCCACCCTCCTTGTGGTGCTCCCAGTGGACATGTGCTTTGTGCGATCGCCAGAAAGATTGTGGCTTCAGGCTTCTCACTATTGTTTAGAATCCTTCACCCTTGTCATCGCTGCCTTATCGCTGCCTTTACCTTAGCCATGCGCTTTGTGACCGCGCTCCTCTTGGGAGCCTCCTCAAATGGTGGAGTGATAGAAACGGTTTGTGCTCAAATTATCTTATGCTTTGTGGCTCCGCACATTACTTGTTGCCCACATGGGCTTGAGGCTCCTTGCGCTCTCATTCTAGTATGCCTCGCCGAGATACGGCTATCCTCTCCTTGGTGGCAACCTTGAGTTGTTTGCTCTTTTGTAGTAGCAAGGCAAGTGGCCATGTGGGCGTGAGGTACATAACGCTTAAGTGGCTTGGCCTTCATTCTATGGCTTTCAATGGCAACAAGAGACGAGGTAGAAGGAGCATGTCGTGTAGGCAACTTGCTAACGTAATGTTTTGGATCTCGAGTGAACCGCCTAATAAAGTTAGGGGTCAAAACTGCATTTTCAGATTTAGGGATCTAGGTGAAATACCAAGATATTTAGGGACTCACGATTTAGTTTTCGCAAATCTGAAGAGTTCAAATGAATACTTGCACAGTACTTTTGAACCATGCCATACGAAATTAATCTGTGCAGTGACATTTACACATTTTTGTTTTCATTGCTTAAAACACTGTTCCATTTGATGCAAAATTGGCCCTCCTTGGCACTAGCAAGCTTGTGCAGAAGTCAGCTTATTTGCTTGTTCTTTTCAATTCCATTCCACCACCTTCAGCGTTTTCATAAGCTGGTGAAGAATCCTACCTTTTAGTACTACATTGGCCTGAGTAGGTGGTGTATTCTGTATTTGGTATTCCTGTTCTTTTAAAACTATGTTACATGCACAATGCAGATCAAGTTTAAGATTGATAGAGATTGCCTTCCTCTTCGTGAGAGTAGCTTCAAGCATGCTATTAAGGAAAATTACAGATCAAGGAGCAAATTTGACCCTGAGCTCAGCTCGGAACAAGTGAGCATCTTCAAGTCTTCTAATATGTTGTATTTCAGATGTGGTTTGGGAAATTTCAAACAAAATTTCGATTATATCTTAATATTATGGGTACATGATATTTTGCAGGTTCATAGGCTAATTGAGCTATTTAAGCCTGCCAATGTGCCTCAGTCTGCTCCTGATAATCGCCTTGAAAAAAGGCGTCACTATGAGGAACGAAGGCAGCCATATCATTTTGAAGAACGGCGATCTTCATTGCCTATTGACGAAGTGCGTCAGCCACGTTTTGATGAGGCAAACTGCTGTCATACATGTTCCTGTTGAGGATCCATACAGGGCACCACGCTTTGCTCCGCTTCCCGCTGAGTCTCGAGTTGGCCGTTCTTTGGTTAATGTTCAAGATGATCACCACATATATTATCAACCAGCTCATCTTGTGCCCGAGCCTCGACACATTCCTCTGGCTCTTGAGTCCCGCCATGCCCCTCTGGTCCTAGAACGTCAGCATGTTCATTCTGTGCCCGAGCTTCGTCATGTACCATCTGCGTATTATCACTGTGTGGCTCCATCTGATGATTCATACTATCGATCTGTAGATCTGGGGCCTGAACGGTAAGTTACGATTTTGGTTATCTTATGTTTCATTTACGTTCACCATATGGTTCTATGAATTTCTATCAACTGATCATCCAGATTTAATGTGATTTATGTACTGTGGGTGTGTTGGTGGATGTGCATGCTAATTCAGATTGAGTTGCATATTGTTATGGTTGTGACAACGTCTTTATCTATCTACTGCAAATCTAGAACCATGCCCCTATGCTCTTGACTAAGTGAAATTCTTTAACTCCAGTTATGCTGACAGAACCCTGGCTGAGAGAACTGCTAGGGATCCAGTCATTACAAGGGATCATACCGCTCTGCCTGGTGAGTTATCTGCTCGCACAGAACGTTTGGAGGAGCTGTATCGGTCTGGGGGGATTTCTCGTGGTGCGCACGTGGAGGAGCTCTACCGTCCAGGGGAGCTTGCTGTTCGTGCTGACCGCTCAGGGATCTCCACTCGAGCTGATCGTTTGGAGGAGCTGTACCGTTCTGAACAACTTGTTACCCGGGCTGTGGACCTCCCGCGTCATTCAACCTATATCACATCTGCATATGAGGCTAACCCTGCTTATGGTGAACCAAGCCAAAGGTCTGTCTCTGCAAGAGCTAATGCATCTGGTGTGCCAGTTTCGTCACTCTATTCATTTTCTGGTGGGCCAGTATATCGGTAATTTGTTCTCAGCATTTATCATTTTGCTGGAAGTCATTTCCAGTCTGGATGTTGTCGCTATGTTTCCTTCTGTATACTTGACTGGATAGCTTCTGTCCTGTGTTTCCTTCAGCATACTTAACTGGATGATGGCACTCAGTATCAAAACTTTTGATCTAAGCTGTTGAATTATGTAGCATGTTTCTCTCCTGCCATGCGTAATATTTTTTTTGGTTCTGTTGATCAATTGATGCCCGTATCGGTGCTAATGTATGGGCTTTCTCCGTAAAATTTGAAATGCACAGGGAGAAAGATGTGTTCAAGGGCTTTATGATGAGAAGTGCAGATGATGCCTGTCTGTGGAATTGCTATGGGATTTTATGGGGAAAATGATGCCTTTTTGCTCTTGAATTTGTCAAAATGCAGTTCGGTGGAATTTTGCTATTCTTTTGCCATCAAATTTTGAAACAAACAATTATTTAGTTCATTCAGAATTATCCCATTCAAATGTTTTTTCTTGTTTAGCACTACTACTGACTTGTCTTAACCACAAGAAAAATGCGGTGGCTGTAGTCCTTTCACCGCTGCTTATACAGTTCCACCGTAGGTTAGAGCATGTACAATGGAGATGCTTACATAGGTGCTTAAGTAAAAAAACCGGTTTATTCTTGGCACTAGGTGCTTATATGAGGGGAAAGATGCCTAAGTTAGCACCTGATGCTTAAGGTGTTTAGCAAAGTGGTTAGATCAATTTAAGCACTCTTTTGCATTGTAGGAAAGGATTTTTTTTTTACAGGTGCTTAATCTTTTTTTTTTTTTGCCTTAAGCACCATGCATTCTACATGCTTATAGTTATTCAGTAGTGCTAGTCTGTTTCAGCAGCTCTGACCCCAGCCCCAAACCCCCCCCCCCCCCCCCCCCCCCCCCCCCACACACCCGTACAGTTTTCGCTGCCACGTTGTTTGGTGTTATGTTTCCAGAACACGTTTGGTTTGTCTTTCTGCTTCGACTGTTTTCGAATTTAGTTCCAGTAGACTGGGTAATAAGGAGAGAGATAGAGACTAAAAAAAAGATCCCATTCTAGAACAAACGTGTATATTGTCGAGCAACCAGATTGCTTTCTTTAACAGGGCATGAGGATTCTCCATGGACCAACCTGTTCCATTTCTCTCCTCTACATTGAGAACATTGTTACTACTCCCTTTATTCAATAGGTGTAATGTTTAACGCAAGCTAACAAAATTTTGTTTCGTACTAATGTCAAACATTGATGACGGGAGGGAGTATATATGTTCTAAGTAGATATGAACATCAACGTACCATTGCTCAAACCAAATATTCCTAACTTCTGCCATGGCATTCCCGCACGAACATTGTCATTGATAAATTAGTGCAATCACGTAGAACTGTGAATTTGAATCATCAAGTACTCAGCCAAATTCTAGCTCGAAAGAATCAACGTCCTTTTTTCAGCCCCCGATAAAATTCTTTTCTGGCAAACTGCAGATGGTGACGAGCGTGGCCTACCTCTTGCTCTTGTTGAATACAGCGACTGGACTCAGCCTCAACCAGTAGAAGTAGAATTGCTGCAGGCCATGTACACATTTTCAACGATGAATGCCAAGACGCCTTGTTTAAAATCTGAACACGGATCTGTAACACAAGGAAATCGTCAGATTATTGCCTCTGCAGCTTCCATTTATCGGCAACACTATAACTGAGCCATCGGCCCATCGCTGTAACAGACTAACCATGGCGCTCACGTACATGAGGACTGCTGCACCGTTCAAAATCGGCAAGAAAGGGAAAGAGCCCAGCAGGAGCTCTCCGTTTTGCTGTTGGGTGACTTGGTCCCAAACGGACTGCTTCTGGGGATTTGTGGTGTGCAAGTGATCATGTTTTCTTCACTACCTACCTGTAGCTGCCCATGCAGTCACGACCACTGACTTTCTGATGTCCGATGTGCAGAACGGACGCGGATCACTGACGCAGAACTGCACAAGCATGCTGGTCACCAACGCATGAAGCCGGGTCCGCGTGTCAGTGATCACACCCTACGGCCGTGGATCTCTATCCCGCCATCCCGCCGATTGGGACTAATTTGCAGCCTCATGAGCTGGTAATCACTCAAAATGATATGCTGCGCTTGTACAAAAGTCAATGCTATGTTGAACCTACATCAAGTGCCGAGATATGTGGCTCATCTTTAGGAAATGTGAGAACTCGAATTGATCATAGAATATGCATTCTGACATCAGTAGATTACGAGAGATGGATATGCTGGCATTCATGGTGTTTGATATTCTAGCTTGAACCGTGATGAGTTGACTACTGTATCGGCTGCCGGTTTATCACTCTGAATGTAGCATCAATGGGTGAGTGCTCTCATATTCATCAACCTGAATATGCTTTGGAACCAACTTCGGTGGTTGCGCTGCGTCTCGGGAATTTGTCAAGGACGAAATGCTATGGCTTCGACGAAGTCCAACTAATTCGTCAGCTCTGCCGCTTTTAAAATAGCCTCTGTCCATTGCTGCTTTCGCTGCAGGTTCTTATTCATCACCCTGTTTCAGCAGCTTAATTTCACGGTCCTCGCTCCTCAGGCGATTAGAGGCCGGTTTCAGACATGCGATCGTAAGCAACAATTTGTGTCCATAGTTGGACGGCCTCTTTGACCTGGTTATGGCCTTCGGTTGTACCTTCACAAGGGTTTCCACTGGCGCTGACTGAAACTAGAAATGGTTGAGGTTTATGATAAGTTTTACTGAAACTAGTAATGTTTGAGTCATGACGAAGGCCTAGGCTCCTATCCCCCAGTTCCAGTCGTGAAAATGGCTGGAAAATCTTTGTACCAGAATCGATTGGTCCACTACAGGAGGTCGTCCAATGTAACTGTGGTGCAATAGCACCCAAGAGTATCAAACTATTCCATTCCACTTGTGGTTATGTTCCAGCCGGGCCTGTTGATTTAATTCTAATTTTCTACGAGGATGAGTACAAACGAATCAGCCCTTAACTAATTCCTTGAAAAGGAAGCCATTAACAACCCTGACAAGCATATGTGGTTCAGCTTATGGTAATTAACCCGAAAATATTATCGCTTCTTCAGGCTACCTTATACTATTTCCGTTCTGGCGACCGCAGAGAACGACCAACAAGGCGCAGCTCTCATGCAACGCCTTGAATTGCCCATGGACGCATCTTGGACGGTGAAATCCAAGCCGATCTCGTCTGAAATATGAACGCGCTGCAACGAAATTTTCAGATTACAGCTCTGCAGCGTCCGTCTCCTGGCGATGTTTGACTGGGTCATGCCTGGCCAGCCGCGAAGGAATGGGAGTACCAGGCAAAAACACGAAGGGACGATAATAGACAAACAAATTGCTTCCTGCCGCCCGGGTCTAAAATGGACGCCCTTTTTTTTACCTTTATTTCGGAAGATTCAAGGCTTCCGAGTCAGCTTCTTCTGCACTGACTCTTCTAGCACACTAGTGCAGCACCAAATCGTTTTTTCCTGCACTTCCTGACTTTTGCTGCTGGGAACGTGTGCAGAACGTTTTCCAGCATTATTTTTGGAATGCACTATAGTATTCTGAAAACGCAATGATCAGGATTGCTTAGAATCACGAATGCTACATAAATTGTGTAATGAAAAAAAAGAGAGAAAAGAATCCTACATGAATTCAGAGCATATAAAGTTTCCAATAGAGTGTTTTGATGTCATACAAGAAAGTACATGAATTTTGCGCGAGGCAATAACTTGCTTGTTTTCTTCAAAAATTTCTGTGGACTTCTTTCCAAAGAATCTAACATGGAAATTTCCTCATAATTGAATTTTAAAAAGGGATCCTTGATTCTCCATTCCTGAGCAATTATGTTTATGCCGTTGCCATGAATCGTCAAGCAGTAGGCTAGTATCGTGCGGAATTTTTATTCAGGATGCACAAACAAACAATTTTTCAACTGTATTTTGAGTCATGCATCAGAGTTCCAACAAAAGTGCATTTTAAACTATCGCGCACCACCGTTTTCATCCACTCTGCCGGCACCAAATCAGTTGCGCAGAGAAAATCCGTACTGGCATCCTGTGGGATTGATTCTGTGTGCTATATTCCCTGCCGGCCCATATCTTCCTTTTTATTACTTGCGCAGAAAGAAAAAACACAAGATAGCTGAGTGGCTGACAGCGTGAACCCGATGGCAAGCACGAGGAGGCCGTCTTCGGCCGTGGAAAAGCCGCCTCTAAAATAGTCAAAACAGCATCGCACACAAGGGTTAGGCGAAGTCGCCTTCTCCTCCCGTCTCCGGTCTCCTCTGCTCTCCTCTCTCTCGAGCCTGGACTGGACTGTGAAGGGGAGACAGATACGAAGAAGTCTCCTCAGGCCAGCCGCCGGTCAAGCCGGCCTTCTCAGACCACCCGCATTGCCCAGCCGGGTATAAGTAATCGCTGGAGAAGGCGGACACTCATCCCATTCCCTTCCATTTCGGAGCACAGCAATCCAAGAGAAAGGCGGTTCTTTCCCCCCGTTCGACGACAGAAGGAAGAATCGTTGGGGCCTTCTTGTTTTGTCCTGGTAAGAACAAGATCCGTGCTGATGCATTACATTCCTCATTGGGAAACGCGTGCCGGTGGTCTGGGGCTACGGAATCCTATCCAGGCCTGCCTGCACATTTTGAGGCGGCGGAAATGACGCTCTGTTTCGAGATTTGGAATTTACTCTTCATTTCGCCTTGTCTTCTCACAGTGTTTGTTTTATTGCTGAAGTAAAGATTCGCGCTTCGAGCTGTTAGGATGGCATTCGCGGTCTCCGACGAACTGCTGGGCACGTTCGTGCCGATTGCGGTGTACTGGCTCTACTCGGGGCTGTACATCGTGTTGGCCGTCTGGGGTTGGACGACTACCGGCTCCACCCCAAGGGGGAGGAGTCCAAGAACATTGTGTCCAAGTGGACAGTCGTCAAAGGCGTCCTCGTCCAGCAGGCGTTCCAAATCACCGTGTCGCTGCTCCTCTTCAAGGTAATTTCTCTTTGCAACATCTTGTTATCATGGAATGAGTGATTTCTAAGTGTTTTGTGAGCTTGTGTTCAGCTATCTAATTGTAAGCACTCTCTAATTCGGAGAAGTATACTTCTGTTCAAGATTGTTTTTTTTTCCCGAAAGAGGAAAATTGTTTTAGTATGATTAGTTAACGATGCATGTCATTGCAAGGAATTCCTTGAAAACTTGAGGTTTTATGCATTGATGCCTTGCTAACTGAAAGGTACAGTCAGTAAATTCAGTTATTTGGTCGGAGGTTGATACTGGCAATTACATTCACTGTTTGCGTACAATTGACATGGAAGTAACAAAAGCTCTCAGATTGACCAAGGTCTTGAGTTGTTGACTACTGCTATTGTATTTTGAACAGGTCTGAAACTTACTAGTTTAGTAAACAGAATTAGCCTTTCTATTTGCATGCTAGGGAAATGTAACAATGAGGCCCTGACTGTTGCCTCCAGCAATTGCAAAAATAATCTAAAACTTGAGTAGTGGAATGTTAGAACTTAGAGCCATTAAAGTTAGCATGCTGGGTTTACCAATATGACTATAAACGTTTCTCGTATGATTAATATCAGCTCTAGATGGTCCTTCTGGAAGCTTTGAAATTTCATTTGGTTGTCTTTTCTCGAACGCACAGGAGAACTTTTTTCATTTCATTTGTCACAACTGTTTTTATAATACTGAAACTTCCTGAAACTGCAGGTCCTTGGCGATGAAAGTGGGACTGTGAGAAAGCAGCCTCATATTCTGGTAATTGTGTTGCAATTTATCATTGCAATGTTTGTTATGGACACATGGCAGTACTTCATGCACAGATACATGCACATCAACAAATTCTTGTATAAGCATGTCCACTCCAAGCATCACACACTTGTTGTCCCTTATGCCTTCGGAGCTCTTTACAACCATCCACTTGAGGGACTCATTCTGGACACCATCGGTGGCGCGCTCTCCTTCCTCATCGCCGGCATGACTCCAAGGACGGGCATATTCTTCTTCTCCTTCGCAACCGTCAAGACCGTTGATGATCACTGCGGCCTGTGGCTTCCTGGGAACATCCTCCATGTCTTCTTCAGCAACAACAGTGCTTACCATGACATTCACCACCAGCTCTATGGCAACAAGTACAACTTCTCGCAGCCGTTCTTTGTCATGTGGGACAAGATTCTTGGAACATATATGCCATACACTCTTGAGACCCGCAAGGGAGGCGGGTACGAGGCACGCCCAGTTAAGCTCAACAAAGCAGAGCAGACCAAGGCTGATTAAGCAGTGTTCTTCTCCGGTTCCCTACTACTTGCCCTGATTTTTCTTCTGACTTCATTTTTGTTGTACTAGTCCTTTCTTGTCCATATAGCAAAATCAAATAGGCAGATGCCATCTTGTACCAAGATATAGCAAATAAAATATCTTTGTTAATGAAAATCCACTCAGGTTCAAATCCTCTCTAATGCGCCTGTGACAGAGAGCTGATATTAGCATTATATGCAACAGTGCACTGGCATCACATTTCGAAAGCTTTTCCTTTCCTGTGCTGTCTATGTATTGTTGCTGATGCTTTGGCAGTTTTAGATTTTTGAAGGGAGCAGTGAGCTGTCCTTACTCCTTATGGCCCAGGCTGTCTGTTGGACATTGCCAGCCTGCAAAAACGTGGTTCTGCCTGCCCGGTAATTTGAAACCATTAACTGAAGTGACAAACTCAAAACAGCAATGCCCATAGAAAATAGACTTCAGCTCCTGAACACACTGAGAGATCCATTTAGATAAAATCAATCCACATGGGAAAAGGAACAATTTTCCTCGTCCATCCTAATCCATATGGAATGAAGGGGGTTTTTCTATATAACAAACAACCATTATTGATTCATAGTTGTGTACGTTTATATAATGAGAATTGATGGGTGTTTTGTATGTTGAAATGAACCTACTTCTCGTACCATGTATGATGCAAGACTGTTGAACTCGAAGTTTTCAAACTCCTTCCCATCACAAATACTTTACATTTTGGACAAACTAACATAAATTTATTATCAATGGATATAACAATAATGTGTTTGGATACGTGAGAATCAAGTATGCAAATTGACCTTAAAACATACTTCAGTAATATTTATATACAAATGAACTGTATAACAAAAAATAAAGGTCGAAGCTACAAGTTTGAGGCCATGTCTTGTCGATGATGTCAAATATTACTATTGGAGGAGTATTTAGATTGGTTGCATGAAAATAATACCATTGTATTTTTAACGAAACCTAAATTTAAAACATGATATTTTATTTGTCCAGTATTAGTAACTTTGTGAATTTTAGAATAACTATGAACTCAAATAACTCCAAATATATCAAATGACATAAAGGTTAATGAAGATTCCATTAAAATGATTTGATAGGTTGAGCGCAAATAAAATAATTCTTGAAGATTTTAATCCTTTTGATTTTCTTGAAATTCAAGAAAAATGCAACTTCTTTAAAAATCAAAATAAGACTGGTTTTAAGATTTTTGATCTGTTATACACAGATGCATAGCACCTCCATGATGCATCCCGCTATCAGTATCAAGTCGAATCATGTTGACAAGTCCAGATGGACTCTTATTATGATACAACTCCATGTAGCATGCAAAACAGAAAATAGTAACTATACCCAACTCCATTTCTCGTGAGGTAACAGTCAAGTTTGCAGTACCTCCATGTCCTCAAGGTGCTGGAGATCGTCCCCTATCTGTTGCTGCGTCGCGAGTCAGTCAATCTGCTGACTTATACTCATTGCAACGCAACTATACCCAAGTCCATTTCTCGTAAGGTACTTCCTCCGTCTCATAAATATAAGGATTTGTTGACTTACTTCATCGACCACTCGTCTCGTCTTATTCAAAAAATTTGTGAAAATACAAAATAAATAAGTCATACTTAAAGAATGGTGATAAAACAAGTCATAACAAATAAATAATATTTACACAATTTTTTTGAATAAGACGAGTGGTCAAACGACTTAACTGAAAGTCAACAAATCCTTATATTTGGACGGAGGAAGTAACAGTCAAGTTTGCAGTAGCTCCTCCGCCCCTGGTTTCCTGTGCTCTTACATTCTCCCTACCGCCCGCGGCGGCAGGCGGAGCTGGGGGGGGGGGGGGGGGGGGGGGGGGCGGCAGGGGCCATGGCCCCCCCTAACTTCTGAAATTTCGCAGAGGACCCCCTCATCTTCACAGGCCTTGTAGCCCAACTAAACAGCCCATTAGCTCAGGAAAAGGAATCGAACCAGCAGCCCAAGAAAACGAATTGCAACAGCCCAAGGAAAGGAATCGCAACAGCCCAAGGAAAGGAATCGGCCAGCAGCCAGCGGCAATTCTCCTCAAGAAAAAAAGAACAGCCAGCGGCAATTCTCCTCAAGAAAAAAAGAACAGCAAGCGGAAAGAAGGAAACGCGTTCGCCGCTTCGGCTGGAAGGAACCGCGATGCGAACCAGCGACGCGCCAACGCCGGCTCGGCTGCTCCAGCGAAGATGCGGCGGCGTGGAGATGATGGACGGTAGCTCCGGTTCCCGTCGCTGGAGAAGTAGATCGAACCGAACCAGAGCACCTCTCCCGAGCTTCGCATCCAGAAGTGAACGAATGTAAGTCCGCACTAGTTATCCTCCTCTGGTCCTCTCCTCCCCAATCCCAAAAGTCATATTTCTGTATCCAAAAAAACTGAAATTGGTGTTTCGTATAGCAATAGGATGATACATTTTAGTACCTTTAAGTGTGGAAACATATCAGGGGTAATGTTTCCAGGAAACCAAACCAAAACCAAAAAGGGAATGTTTGTGCATTGTAAATGTGAGTTCCAGTTCTAAATCATCCTTTTGAACAAGCTAGCTCTCCCGTATGATTGACTCATAGTTCTATGATGATGCTAAAGTAAACCAAAAAGGGAATGTTTGTGCATTGCCTTTCACAGCCAGTTTGTTGTTTTGGTCCTGTCAATTTCGGATTTTTTTTTCATGAGTGTCTCCAGTTTCTAAAGTAAGCTATATTCACCCTTTGTCAACTATCTTTTGTATGCACAATCTGTTTTATAATGTATATTACATGGTTCTGTAAAATATTAGAATACAATGCGAATTAGAACTTTTTTGCAACCAAGAAACATTTTTTTTCATGCAATGGACGACCGCCCCCCCTGGAATTCTCGTCCAGCTCCGCCACTGGCCGGCGGTGTTCATCGTCATGGGCACACATGACGGCCATTGCATCCCCTCATGCTCGGCGGAGGCCTGTGACTCACTCCTGTTTGAGTATCGGCTTTGCTGCTATCGGAAGTACATTGTCGATAGTCTTGTAGTCATCGCTACTGCCAAACTTGCTCAATTCGAGTTCGGCTGTGAGAGAGAGTCGCGTCATCTTTTCGGCCCAGGTTAGCCCATCGGCTCCAACTTCGATTACAGGCCTTGACTCATGCGGCCTAACTTCGAATTGCAGCTCAGACCGGCCCAAATCTGCTGTCCGATTTGCCCACTGAAAGCTAAAACCTCCACCAATAATTTCATTTTTGCGAAACACCAGTCACAACAATAATGGAGTCACAGTTCAACAAAAGGATCACGCAGTCCAAGCCAAGCCATCTTTGCTGAACCACGTCCAGGTCTCGCGGCCCGTCGTGGATGGCGGACGCATCTGCACCCCACAGCTGAGCGGCAGCTCCATCGGCATGCGCCAACCAGCCAGCCATCCATCCATCCATGCTGCAGTGTCGCTGTTCCCGGCCGACGCCTCCCGGCCGGCGACGGGTACGTGTCCCGCGATTCCAGACCGATCGAAGCGATCCATCAGTCCGCTGGTCCCATCGAAGCCGACGCGGATCCGCGCACGTACAGTAGCACGCGCCGGCACGTCTACGTCACGTCCGTGTCCGGCCGGCCCCGCCCGTACGTGTCCCGAAACGGCAAACGCTGCTTTCCCGACGTCTCGCCATCGGCAGCTCTGGAGCTGGGAGTTATCGCTAACAGTTCCCCGTGAACACTGGCCAATATATCCTCGCAGTCCATATCATGTTGCATCGGCGCTCATCCAATAATATTTCCTGGGATCAGGCTTGCAGATCGTGTCTAGAGTAAACGCATTCTCGGCACTCTCAAAAAGGAAAAGGCCGCATTATCGACACCTTTCTAATTAAACTGACACGCTCACATACGTATGTATATACTCTACCTTAGCTCCGAAGATTAGCATTCCCTGCAACGGTGGTGTTCACGTGAAGCTTTGCATGTGACCAACAAGATCAGACAGTACGGCCAGAGGCCACCGGTGACTCACGACCCAACTCGGACGGCTCAGACTGCCGCGCGCTTTATTAAAAACTCGGTTTGGTCGGCGACGGTTGCCTTGTTTGTTTCCCTGATTTGCCAAATCGTGACGCGGCCGGGTCAGGTTGCCGGTTTCCCTTTTGGGTGAAGAGGATGCAGGCGCAAGCAAAGCGCTAGCTGGAGCGTATCTTATCCCTAATAACCTCTCGTAGGCCGTCACTGTCTCCAGCAGTCAGCATGCACTACTAGCCGTCGACAAAACAGCCAGGACCACCCGAACGCAAGTTAAATACAATTAGAGCCTTCTAATCGGATTATACAATTGCTTAACAAGATCATGAAGACGCGGACGCTAGCTAGCTTCTTGCAGTGGCCACAGTAGCATATATACGCATTAGATTAATCAGCACAGAATCCAGGATCAATAATTGTACTACTATTACATCACTTCCTGTTCTACTATTACATGAGACAGGAGACAACAAAAACGCACTAAAATCCACGGCACTTTCCACCCCGAATCTTGCAGGTAGCTAGGAGCACGACGTCCGTAGTGGCTGCTTGACAGTCTACCACGGATTTGCATCCATCAGCACTGATCGGTCACAGGTCCTTCTTGTATCTCACTCTCTGATATCCATGAAGAGAAAATGATGCTAAATTATTCCAGGTCCATTTTATGGCATTTTGTAGAAGCGGCGGCCATCATCGGCGCTTCAAACGCAAATCATGCCATGAGGAGAGTGGGCTCGGCCGGCCAATCGAGGCAGAAAGGAGGGTAGACGACGACGATCGAGTGGCGTTCAGAGCGACAGAGAAACAGGCTGGGGAGGATAAAAGCTGAGCGACAAAGCCCTTTCTGAAAAAGCTATACTACCGTGCCGAAAGAAAATCAACGAGCGAGGAGCGAAAAATCTCGATCGCATGCGCCACGACGAAAGGAAGAAAAGCTACTCTACGCAATAACGCATCTCAACGCATCATCAGCGCGGCGCGCACTGTGCCCGCGTCGTCGCGGCCTGCGCCACCGCGCATAAATCTGACGGCATAAAGCTGCCGCTCCCCCAGGCCGCGCGCCGGCCCCATGCAATGGCGAGCAAAGGCTCTGCCGCTGCAAAACGCAAACACGGCGCATATGAGCCTGCGACGGCGACGACGACGACGCATCCCGAGCCACGAATTGAACGAACGAAAGCGATAAAGCCGTGGCCTGCCTGTGCAGCGCAGCCACTGTGCTGGCGTTGCTGTGTGCGTGTACGCGAGTCTGCTGCGTTCTGCTACTTGCTGCTGCAACCGTGGCCTCTGCAGATTCCCTCCTCTCTCGGTGTGTGTGTGTGGGTGTGGGTGCAAATGATGCAGGGGGGAGGAAAGGGACGCGACGCACGCGTTGTTGTGAGTGACGAGCTACGCTGTGCTGCTGCTTTACACTCATGATCCCTATGAAAGGGATGGGCTGCCCCATGCGGTGCCCCTGCGCAATGTTGTTGTTGCCGCGCGCGCCTCGGTAGCAACGCACACATGCGCCTGCCGCGCGCCCCCTATCTTTTGGAAAGAGGAATGCGCGCGCCAGTCCGCCCTGACAAAAGCGACGTTGAACTATAGCAAGGTCAAGAACTCAAATTCAGAGCTCGGCGGGAGCTTCAGGATCTCGTCAACCCCTGAATCACTATTTATTACTCTGTACAAAGGAACGCTGCTACGAAGAAATACGGAAAAGCTAACACGCTCGAGTGTTTTGGCGCTGTGCAACAACATCGAGTTTATAGACGTCCGATGACTACCTGTGTGCGTTGGATTTTGTTTTGTATGTGGGGCCAATCTAGTATTTTTTTTTTGTCAACGGCCGTACAGATGATACCTCATATACTTAAATTTTAGATTTTGATTTATATGAAGATTTGTGCATATAGATGGAGTTTAAGGAAAAATATCTGCATGTTATAAGGTCTCTCAAACATGTTTTTTTTATTACACAATAGTTATGTTGGTAATGCTGAGAACTACAGTTATGTTACATAAAAATTACAGCGATGTTTTGGTGTAAATTTGAAGAGTGAAGTGTAACTTTTGAGTAGTGGCGGTGTACCAAAATTCAGTGTTATAACCTATGAAAACACTTGAATTTTTTGCTAGTATACAATAGATCTAAATCTAAGCCATAGATCTTGAAATTAATGGATGAAAAATCAGTGTCGGAAGCTCCTAAACACATCAAGTGTTTTAACAATCCCAAGAATAAACTCACATCATCCTTTACACTCTCCAGAAAACTCGAGATCGATTTCAGTTGACGCTTATATTCCAAGCGTAGCTGGAGTTGACGATGACGCCCGTTCGCGGCAAGTGACCGAGAGCTCAATTTTTAGGTACCTGGCAAATAGCAATACCACTTTGTAAAACAAAGAACACCTTTTGACGTATGCTTGTTTCACAAGCCAAGTAGACAGGGGCGCAGCAGTAGCGGGGTCGCAGCAGCAGCGCTGCCACTAGGCCGCCAGTGGACGCAGCGCGAGTAAGCATGCAGCCAATCAGGTGGGCATGTGACGGGCTCCAATTCGGCTCAGAGCCTCAGAGCACAACGACAGCGTCCAGCACGTTACTCATTGGCCCTATCGACCTGCAGCTAGGTAGCCAGAGCGCTCCCCTCTTTTTCCCAACCGTACCCGCCGCCGCCCGCCTGTACACACCACATTGCACCTCATTATGCGGCCATGCTGGGTGCTGAGCTCAACATGCAGTCCGGCACGACCATATGCGTATTTGCTGAGAAAAGTCCGCTCGGATGACCTCGTCAAACAACGACCACGATAGTATGGTCGTTGACCGATGTTAAACAACTTCGCAGTTAGCACAAACGATAGTACGACCTCGTTTAGCTTGTGTTGTATACTAGTCCTACTAGATCGTGGATTCGCAGTTAGCCGAACGACCCCCCGTCCAAGTACTACATACTTCATCTCAGGAGTCGAACATGTAGGTGGATTCACATCACAGTCCGGCGGAGCACCACCACCGGGCGCTCCGATCCGGCCCCAGGCAAAGCCGCCAGCCGTCTCGTCTCGTTCCAGGTCCCTCCGTAGCTAGTCAAAGCACCACTTGCATGCAGGCACATCCGTCCATATATTGTTCTGTGCTGCCACAGTACGTACACAGTAGCACAGTAATGCTGTATGCTCTACTCCTACGTCCGTGCCATTCACACGCTAGCTTGCATGCTCTCGGCGTGAACGCGTGCGGCCGAGCTAGCCGCGCCCAGTCGCAGTTACGCCGCGCGCGACGACCGACCGAGCTGCGCGCGCGGGCCGGGGGAGACAATAAGGGCAACCCTGGCGCGCCGGGCCACCGCCGTCTGCACGTCCTGCTGCTTTATATGGGCAGCACCGCAGCCGCAGGAACTGCCAGCGCCAGCGCGTGGCCCGGTCGGCGCCACGTACTCTCTCCGATCCCGCGCCCGCCGCGGCGCCCAGGGACCCAAGCCGGTACGGCGAAAACGTGATAAATCACGGGGTTTCTTCAAGGCGCGTCGTGGTGGACAAACTTGGAACGGGTCGTGGTTGGGACGCAGCGCGCGCGGGGTGATGCTGGTGGATCGTTTGGTGGTGATCAGCGCTCGCCACAGCTACTGTGTCGGGCTGATAGAATATGCCGTCGGCCGCCTTGTGTGTGTTGCCACTCGCCACTATGCTAGATGTGCACTGTTGCTGTGTTTCGGTTTTGGGGAACTTGGCCGCAGCAGGCTCGCTGGCTACGGTTCAAATCAAAGGGGAACTTCTTGGTCGTTGGTGATAATACAGTACTCTAGCTGTCGACCTCCGTTGGTTTGCACATTCCAAACCAAAAGGGAGGGAGGGGAATTTTGGATTTGGAGCCCTAGCTAGCGCAGCGAGCGACGACTTCCCGACGACTTCCAAGTCAATAATTGAAGGTCATTGCTCGATCGATCTCTCTAGCTTGTTGGGAAAATTCGGGACCTGAGTGAATTAATACGTAGGGACAGGGGTGATTTGGCATGACAAGTCACCTGGAGAAATAAATCACGGTTACGTACGGACGATGATGCTGTACGCTACTCCACTACCGTGTACATGGCTGTCAAGTGTCAGTATCGCTTCCATCTCCTGGCACTTGATCAAGACCTACTAACAAGTTTCCCCCGCCCAAGTCACCTGGGGAAAATCACGGTTATTGACGCGATCGATGGTGTACCGCATACATGCCTGTCAATGTCTCTTCGATCTCCAGGCATTTCAAGCCCTAACGAGTATTCCCTCCCCTGTCCGGTGTCCTGTCATCTTATCTTGTTGATGATCCATGGCAGGAGCTCGGAAAACAGGGAGTACAATAAAAGATTAAACCCCCCAAAATTCAGATGCCACGCAGAAATTAAATGCAACATGTGTGATTCTTGCAAAGCTGCAAGAACTTGAAGAAGCAACTGGAGCCGAAGAAACACACGCTGAGAACGAATGATTCCAGCAGGTCACCAAGAATTCGATCTCTTTTAAGAAGCAATATCTGGCCATCAAAACACAAACAAAGAACGGAACCAGCAGGTCACCAGGAAGACACGAAGAAGAAATTTTCCAAAGAGGGATTCGGAGGGAGTGGGGGCGAGCACGACACGTACGCCAGACCAGTGCGCGCGCGCCCACGAGCTGACGAGGCACACCGTGCAATGATGCCCTACGACTCGCTGGCGCTCATGCTCTCCTGCCGCTCGCCGCCGCCTCCTCCGTGATGCTGGCTGGACCCTTCCGCTCCGTTCTGCCCCGCCGCCGCAGCTGCCTGCGCTCGGTACGCATTGAGCGCGGCGAGCATCCCCATGTGGCCGCCCTCGCCGCCACCTCCGCCATTGTCGGTGCCGCCGCCCACCGGGCCGAGCCCCAGCTGCTGACCGCCGGGAAGAAGCGCCATCGGCGCCGGGATGTTCATGAAATGTAGCCCGCTCGGCACGCCGCGGTACACGGTCGCCGCGCCGCCGCCACCGCCGCTCCCCGCTTGCGGAAACGTCCAAATCGATTCGCTTCCGCCGCCTCCTCCACCACCTGCTGCTCCGGCCTGCGTGTTGCTGCCCGGCATCATCCACACGGTGCCCGGCATTTGGCTCTGCGTGTACCCGGCCATCTGCTGCTGGTATTGATGTTGCTGCTGCTGCATTTCCTGCTCCCACCGCCGCTTCCTGGACAGGTCGGTGTTGGAGGCGGGGGACGAAGACGACGGCGACACGTCAAGACCGACGCTGCCGGAGTGGAAGCTCAGCAGCAAAGGGGACGACGCGGAGGAGGTAGCGGAGGCGGGGCCCGGCTCGCCGCCGCCGAACCCCAGGCCGACGACGCGGTCCCACGCGTCTGCCCGCGCGCCGCCGAAGCGCGAGCCGGCTTGCTGGAGGCCGGCGGCCGCGCGGAGGTGCGCTGGGATGGAGAACGACGACCCCGAGGAGCGGAGGGAGATGTTGAGCGAGGTGAAGTTGGCCGGGATGGTGCCCGTGCCCGTGGCCGCGATCACCGCCGGCTCCGCCTGCTGCAGCAGCCACTCGATGGTCTCGCCGTCCGTCTTGTGCCCCAGCTCCCGCGTCAGCTGGAACACCCGCGCCGCGCAGATCGCCGGCATCCGGATGCGCCGCCCGCGCCCGTCCACCTTCGTGTGTCGGTCCTTGGTCGAGCTGCGCTTCGGCGGCGCCACCTTCCTCACCTGCAGCTGATCTCCCTGCGCCGCCGACCCATTGGCGGCACCGGCGCCGGAGCCCGCGCCAGCTGCCGGGGACGTGGAGCAGGGCTGCTCTTCCTTCTTCTCCAGCAGCTGCAAGGGGAAGTTGGGGCGGCGAACTCCGCCGGTGTCTCCGGTGATGTCCATGGCTGATTATTAGGCCATGGTATATATAACACAAGATGAAGTTTTTCTGTTCGGGTTCGGGGAAGGTGAGTGATGGATTTGCTGACCTACGGACTGTTCTTGTGGGGTTGATGAGATGATCTGGTGTGATGATGTGGAGCGGTGGAGGGCCTGGAGGCACGGCAGCGGCGGCGGCGGCGTTAGAGTGAGATCAAGCAGGCAAGGGCTAGATGCTAGGGAAAACACTCTTGCTTGGCGGCGATTTTTTTTTCAGAGAGAGATCAAGAGAGGGAGGAAGATGCCTCAGGAGATCAGACACTATTTTATGGTGTTCTGGTTTCGTTTGTCTACCACTCTCGTGAGGGAGGACGATGGCCGGACGAGGTGGAGGGGAGGGGAGCATATGATAGGAGAGAAGAGAGAGAAGGGGAAGGAGGAGAACGTCAAGGCAGGAGACGATGGTGTACTTTGTCGGGATTGGAGGAGAGAGATCACGACGCATTAAAGGTGCCCGCACAGAGGGAGAGAGAGAACTGATGAGGATAAGGCCGAAGCAAAATTATTAGGCACACTTAGCTCTTGTATGTCAAGGAAAGCAGAGCTAGCTTCAGGCACACCCGGAAAATTTCATGATCATTGAGCTTACGGCGAGTCATGAAGGATCTGTGCTTCTCTAGATTATGCAGGATACTACTTCCATTACAAAAAATGCAAGTAGCGCTTGAGAGCTTGTCCGAAAAATTAGTGAAAAAAAGGTTGGCCAAATGATGTGTATCTTAAACAATTATTTGATTAAAACCTTTAGTAGAGCATTGAAATTCTTTGCCGCTGTCATAGCGACAAAGTCGTAGGAGAACTCTTCTTCTTCTTCCTTTTGCGAAGGATAGTCGTAGGAGAACTAGCAGCTGCTAAAGAGTCTCTTAATTGATAAACTGGCATGATAAAATGGACACTCGTACCTTCTTTTGTTTTATATATGACTTTAGAATAACCTGGGCAGTAAATGGACACTCGTGTCTTCTTCTTTTTTATATATAAAGTCATTTACGCGGAAACATGATACTTCAGATATAGTTCGCACATTAGAGATCGATTATGCAAGGGTGCAATGTTAATTTCATGAATGTGATAATAGCAAGAACATTGTAAAAAGATGGTACTTAATTTAAATCTTCATTTATGTAATGTCCATTAGCGGCGCGCGTGTGTATCTCTGCACCCTTTTCCTACACATGTTTTAAATTTAGAGGCCGGAGGAAAAACCCAAACTACACGCACAGTGTAAAGGCAAGAAACAGCGACCATGCATGATTATCTAGGGGTGAAGTGTCAGCAACCAGCAGTAACTAGCTTAGCTATCAGGAACAGAACCAGTAGGATGCCAAACAAATAGAAAGAATTAATTTTTTCTTGAAAATGTATTTATTTGATTGTTTGTGGAGGTTTTGCCCGGACCCAATGAGTAACAAAACATCAAACTGTTTTTTTTTTTGTTTCACGACTTTTATGAGCCTATCAAGAACTCAGATTTCAAGTGCAAAAAGATCGTGGGTTAAAACATCATCGGCACTGTTATTACGGAAATCCGGAAATGGGATTTGGAAGCTTTGATAAAAGCAATCCTTTATCTAAAAAACTTTCAAAGATGATGTAAAAAAAATAAACTTTCAAAGATGCATGGCTCTGATGCTAAACTACAAGAATTGCTAGTGTGGTCCAGTCTCCTAAACTGGATAGATTAACGGTCCAAATGATTCAATCTTTCTTATTATAGTTAGTTTAAGGATGTCTTATGCCCCCAAACCAAGTTTTAGCAACATCTGACCCCGCCCCCCTCCATTGGGACCCAACTCTCCTGCCAAATCCCATTGTTTTGGCTCCTCTTCACCATCCCTGGCCGCCCACCAGATATGAAGATGTTAATTTTATTCCGTATTGATGTCAATGATGTATGAGAGTGAGTGAGAGATCGATACCGAGATAGAGAGATTGAAATCACGTTCACGGCAGAAAAACAAACCACAATTTTGCTTTTCCATTGACAAATGACCAGGATCAGTCTCCTTTCTCCAGTCCAAGTTGAAATATTCAAACTGAAAAGCCACCAGATATGTCCAGCAAGTGATTCTGTTTGAGCAAGTAGCGGCGGCAGCAGCATGTACCAGTTTACTGCGTCGGCATCAGCATGCTTGAGAACTTTATGTGCTTGCTGATACCTTTACTAAAACACATGCCGTTTCAGTCGGTAATGATGATTAGTGATTTGACTTATCTGGTGTTTCAATAGGTAAAACTGCTCTTCAGTAAAGCAATAATGGTCATTTCTATTAAAGATGGCTAGGAGGAAGAGTAAATTGAGGTACGTATCTATGTATATGCATTTGTATGATCATGTGAGCTCATAGCTAGATAGAACATCCTTCTGGAACAAGCATCTATCAGTACATAATCCACTACGCACTAACCGCAATAAGTTGCTAGCTTGATTTAGTTGTTAGCGCAAAAGACACAACATTTTTCGCAATGCAGGCCCTTATATACCACCTACCTAATCAATGGATAGGTCCACATGCAGGGAGATCGAGTAGCGTGAGGATACACAGGGATGACCATGAGCATTATGCTCATCTATGTTAGATTAATTTAATGTGGTTAGAAGACAATAGAGAAATGACAAAAGCAGACAAAGTTGGTTGTCACTGGTAAGACAGGTAGCAAATTGCTCCTCCATCCATCTGTACTCACCTTTCCTTTTCTCCCACACATATTTTCACTGTACCAACCAACAGATACTAGTAGATTGCAACATGCATGGAAGTGCTCCGTATATCCGAAACACTAGCAACATGCAAAATTGAGATTTATTTCAATGCATTGTAAGTGCTGGTAGTACAACCTAAGGGATAATATCACTTTAGCATATGTTGATGTATTCATAAACCAAATGGTTTGTAAAATAAAGTATTCCATTTTTTTCGCTAAGGTGTGGTTTGCCACCACCAGCTACTAATGCTGCAAAGGTTTCAACGGTTGAATTCCGTACCATTTTCTTTGGAAAGGGTAGAAAAGAAGAAATGGTAAAAGGTTGAACGAGGAATTTTCAGCATTTATTTATCCTAAATGTACAAATTGGGGAAGCTTCAAATTATGCTCTCAGCTTAATCGAAAAGTTGTTCAACTTCCACACACACTTAGTAGCTCATTTGCTTGATAGGTGATAGATAGGTTCTGATCATCTCTTCAGCATTGTCCCATTTTTCTTAGCTCGTTCATTTTCGTTTACCAGATGTAGACAATTTTACATACGTAATTATAATAAAATTAACGATTTTTATAGTTAGAATACTAGGTAGCTACCTATAATGAATTATTTGAGTCAATTTTTTAATATATATTTCTATTTCATTGATGTCTCCTTATACTGACATGAAAGCCTAGGCCCCAAAAAAGTAGGAAATCCTGAAATTTATGATTATTTCTTTAGATGATAGAAACATGTTCCAGCGAAATGTTTGATGAATGAACTAGTGTATTCCAATAAATTGGAGGGAAGGAACTATGTACAGCAAAAGGTCGTGAACTGGTGACCTGGAATTAGAAAATTATTTAGGTTGGAACATATACTTGGTTTATGGGTGGGTGGACCATATCTTTGACCTGAATAACGTACAGAATAAAATTTCACAAAGCAACACAAAAAGGTAACTAGTAGCACATATTGCTTGTTGCACAGCAATCCTAGCAAAGTTGAATTTCAACACCATGATTAGTACAACCAGTCAACCACTACTATGCGCACCAAGAGATTCTTGTGATTGTATAACTAGGCAATATTTGAAATGATATGACCTATATTCTTTTAGAATCAAGACATTTCGTACAAAAAGAAACCATGCATGACAACAAGAAGATGTCCTATATCTCCTAAAATGACAAGTAAATATTCAATGTCACGGGTGGCGTATAAATTAAACCTTAGCATCTTGTGTCAAATGATTGAGGCAAGCTACCACAACAAATTCAGCAGTTTGTTTAATGAGCGAAAGTACCTGAGCGCAAGGATTAAATAGTTCTACTGTCCTAATGAGTATGCATAATGACATGGGGCTGGGACCTTTGCCTCCCTCTTGGTACGGTCAGGGAAGATAATCTAATCAAATACGTCTTTTATTTAAGGCCTAAGCACTGCTACAAGTTGCACGATGCTAATAATAGCCGCAGCTGGTGAAAGGAGAGTGCATACCTATTATTCTAACAAGGGTCATCAAGATCGGTAATGATCATCGGCACTGATGGTTCATCGATGACATTGTTGATAAGAACACTCAGATTTTGAAATACCACATAGGCTCGGTTTCTTGGTTTGCCATGATTAAATTAGTTTGTGAGAGTCAGGCGATCAGTGAATAGTCAAGCTTTCGATTTTTGGCCAAATTAGTGGCGACAATGATCCATTGTTCCATCACGACGATGATTATGGTAAAAATTTGTTCGGCCAGTCGAGCAGAGAAAGGATTATTGTTTGTTTCAGGCCTGATCACTAGCTACATAACTATGAAAATGCCAATGCACAAAGCTAGCTAGGCCAGTGTAGCATGAACTCTCATTATTCATGATTGCTAAATTTTGATTGCTGAATGTGGCCGATTAGATCGAGCTGGCATTAACTGTTGCACGTTCTGCTCTCTGCATATGTTGGGCGAAATATAAGCACCGCCATTGGAGGAATCAGACGAGCAGAACAATACAGGTGAATTTGTGTGTGTTCCAAAATGTGTAGGTCCGTTGCTTGCTAAGTGAATGTACTTGGCATGTAGATGCATGCATGCGTGACCCCATGGCCCATGCCAGTAATGTCCTGCATGAAGAAGGAAATTCTGAATCGGCAGAGTAGCTGCATTGTGCAGGAGATTAATTATCTACAGCAGTCAACACGAGTTGCGGTTGGTATATGCATTCATCGATCGGAAGATCGAGTTAAAAACTCAGATATATATGGTGCCAAAATGAAGTCAAGTCTCCTGGCAGATTTGATTTGGCTGTGTGAAAAAGATAATTTTTGTCGATGATGAATTTTTACTAATTAATAGTACTAGCTAGGATTGACGACTGCTGACTTCAGAGGACTCTAGATTGTATATTAGCTGTCACCAAAGCATGCACAAACAGGAATCATGAAAAGCATTCAGTGGGGGCGATTTGTTATATCGATCTGCTTGCAACTTTTGTCCCCCAAAGCGCTTCACTAAAAAATCAAGAAGATATAACATTAGCTTATTTAAATCCCAAGTACACCATCAGCAGGTTGTCAGGACAGGAGAACATGCATGTACAGGAGATGATCCAGAGCAAAGCAACAGGAACGATTTATTATTCTGCATGCCCGCTGTTAAAAATATTAATTGCAGCATTGCCTAAAGTTGATTAAATATATACTACCTGCATAAAAAGTTGGACGTGACATAAGGTGCCACTTCAGTACAAATTTAATGCGGAATTAAAATTGCAAGAATCTACAACTACAGGAACAAAAATAATAAAAAACCAGGATCCTGCAAGAATCTACGTTAGCAGTTTTAGAACTCTTCGCAAAAAAAAAAAAGCAGCAAAGAAGAAGTGCCTTGTGTCCCAGCTCACTGCGGTCAGTTTTGTCCCAAGTACTAATTGAAAGTAATTCAAAGCAAGGTGTCAACTCTATCTTATCACTCAGAACTCACTTCGTACTATTGGATGGAAGCAAGGAAAGAAACTGTCCACCTGTCGCTTGAGTCGATCCTTATTTATCAACAACGAAAGTCTAACCTCCATTTGGAACTCACTCTACTACGGCACTGTCCTATTCTAATCTACTACTGGTTGTAACTCATAGGACACTGTTCTCCTTCACTCTCTACTACAGCTTTGTTCACTCACTCCTTGCTAGCTACTCAAACTCTACGTTACTCTTTTTGGTGTTACCTACTCTTCTGATTTAGAACTCGATCAGGACGGAGGACGCGATGGCAAGGACCGAGGCCTCCTAGGTTAGCTATCCTCATGCACGAAAGCGTAACTAGTAGACCTCATGCATGAAAGGTTATTCTCAAGCAATGAATGATATGGCTGCTGGGAGAGCCTGTGATGGGGGGCGCGACTGAAAGCAAGGCGAGGCCGTTGCAGAATCGCGGCAGACGTAGCCGGAGAGGCCGGCCGGACGACGGATGATTTGGTTGTTCACACGTCGCTCCGGGCAGGGAGGAACCTACCTTCTCCAAGATTCCAAGGCCACGGCCGGATTCGCTATGTGGTCCCCTCTCTGGTCCGTTGAAAGTTGAAACCCGTGCCGTGCATGGCGGCCCGTGTACGTAGGTCGGAAACGCAGCCAAACTCCAGGCGGTACGTATCAAGTGTACGCACGTTAATTATACGTGCGTAGTAGTACGCTGTTTAAGCTCCGCGTATACTTGGACTGTACGCACGTAGTACTACAATCGAACGAGAGCGCAGTTAAACGCTGGCCGCTGTACGTACGTCGTCGCTGGATAGCACTCGACCCCAAGGACGACAGCGTGTGCAAAGTTTAGGCGCTCCTGTCCATCGATGGATCCCTTTCGCCGAGACGACGACGCCTGGCTGGCTGCTCGTGCATTCCTCACGTCACGATCCGGGGAAGGCAAGGGAACCGGTGATTTCCTCACATCACGGTCGGGAAAAGGGACGTGGCCCGCAGGCGCGCGGCCGTGGACGACTGGCCGGGCGCGAGTCATCGGCCATATCCGGACCGGACGGATGGGGTGCCCAAACAGTCCTTGCTCCCGAGCGCCCAGGTGTCCTGGAAGCAGAGCCGTACGCTGATCTGATCCGATCTGCACGGCCACGCCGGCCCGTGCGCGGGGTGGGGGCATCGGCGTCTGCCGGGACTGTGAGAGACGAGCGGAGCTGATGACGTTCGTACCATCTGTGAGCTCTCGCGCGGCGCGGTGGCGTGTCGGCAGCACGTATTGTTTGTACCGCGTTCTCGCTCGCGTGGCCGGGGAGCCGGCCGAGTCAGGAGTCTTTTGGATCGCCTTGCGCGCGCGGGAGCCTGATGCTGCAGGCTGCAGCGTCCGTATTTGCCCGGTCCTCCTAATCCTGCCCCAGCCTGACCGGACCTGACCTCGCCTCATCACCTGCGGCTCGCACAGTATCGTGAATGCGCGGCAGGCACGAATAATAACGTTACGCACGGGGGCCGGCGAGCAAATACTCCTTCGCCAGCAGCGGAGTACTGTTTGGCGGTACGTACGTACGGGAATGGGTAATTCCACCCTATTAAAATCGTCACGCGAAGCACGCCCCTGGACTTTTCGATTGGTTCCTTCGATTGCTATATTTGGGAAATGGCCGGCCAGTGATGCCACACCGCTGAAGACTGTTGAAATTTGTACTACTATAGCCTTTCTTGAATCGCGACCCGCGCGTGGGCGCTTAATCTCACGGCACGGCGCCGGGGCAGCACCTGATGGCTGGCTCTTCCCACTCTACGGCGACAACCATGGTCTACGGACGGAGCCCGCCCGGGAATCTTGGAGGCGCTCATGCTCGTGTGGCAATCGGAGGAATGCAGGAAGCCTCGGCACGTCCGCACTTGGCATATATCCAAGCTCGGCGGGCATTATTGCGGTCACCGGGAAAGAACTAAAAACACGGACAGCGCTTCGTGTTCGAGGCCCAGTTCACGATAGAAACAGGCTGAAATTAGGTATCGGGCCTAATCATTTGTACAGTTTCATGTATCGTGGATTCAATGCTTCGGTCCAAATTGATGGGTCGGGCTCCATTCCTTAATGGGCCTCGTATCCCAAATCACGGAAACTTTCCATCGAGCACCCCCCCCCCCCCCCCCCCCCCCCCCCCCCGTGAATCCTATACGTAGGTCGCCCCGATAAAATCGTTTCGATCGGAGAGCTTTAAGTTCGTGCGAGAACGCATCGACGGTCATCCTCCTTTCTTCCTCCTCCGTTCTCCCCCGATGGCGACGGCCACAGCGACAAGCCCGGCTTCCGGGTTAGCGCGGCGGAGGGCGGCTGCCGCGGATCGGCGCGGGAGCCGCCGGAGACGATGGAGGAGGGCGGGGCGGGGGCGTCTCGTCGGAGGATCCCTTAATGCGCAGGGTTTTTGTACCCCCCGAGCTCTCTCTCCTCCTCCTCCTCCTCCCTCTGGCCGCACATAGAAAATGGCGGCCGGGCCGGAACGGCGGAGGGCGGCGCCGCCTGTCGCGGGAGGGCTGCGAGGCTCGGGAGCCGCCTTCCGCGGTGGTGGCTCCGCGGGGGGGGGGGGTAAGGTCGGGGGCTTCAGTTTTTAGCGCTGCGCGGTCGAGGGCGGCGGCGGAGGCGGCGGGACGCCGCCGGAGCCGGGCGGGAGGCAGAGGCGGCGGGGGGCAGCGCGACGACGGCGGCGCGGCGGCGGCGGCGAGGAAGAGAAGAAGAAGGCCGCCGTCGTGGGCCGAGATTGTGCGGGCCGTGGGCCGTTCTATCTCGAAAGGATTTCGTCGGACGACCTACCTATATAGACGTCCCCCCCCCCCCCCCCGTGTTCGAGGAAAAAACTCACGCCACGGGAGCGTCGGGGCAGTCGGGGGCAGTCGGTGGCCGCTAATTCCAGCAGGTGTGGGTGGCGTGGGGCCCGCCGCCGAGAGAAGAAAAAGGAGAAGGGTGGCCCTGCCTTCTCGAACCAGGCCCGCCCCAACGGCTCGCGAGTCGCGACCGAGAATCTCTGCCATTTTCCGCACGCGCTTCCAGGGTTTTGAGCTGCGCCTCAAGGCGGAGAGCGAGGGTTTCTGGGCGGAGGGGACGGCGGGCGGCGGCGCGAGATGGGATCCGGATCTTTCCTCAAGGTGCTGGTCAGCAACATCGACGTGCTCGCTGGGTACGGCCCACTCCTCGTTTCCTCGTCTCGCTCGCCAGCTTGCGCCCTCCCCTAGCGATTCGCCGGTTCTTGGAAGATTTAGCGTTGTTTCTTGGTGATTCCTGGTTAGTTTCGTCGTCGTTGATTTCCGTGCTAGCGCCCCGGTTGCTTTGCGAGGGTGGTGGGGAAAGTGTGCGGGACCGGAATCTTGGATGGTCGCTTTGCCGGTTGTGTTAGGTTAAGGTTGGTGAACGCGTTGAGGCTCCCTGGGTCTTGTTGGTCCTGGCCTCCTGGGATAAAGCTATGAACTGGGTAGCTGTAACATCAGTCAGATTGATTGGTAGAGCTTCTCAGCTTTGCACTGTGGATTGTGGCCAATTTTGGAGGATGAGAGTGGTGGAACGAAAGGTTTCCTTTTTCTTCGGTATAGAGGATACAGGTTACAGGAACCCATTTGGAGACCATAGGACTGGTTTGTATTTTAGGAGGAGGATTTGAACCCTTCGAATTTAGTTACAACACTTCAGTACCAAATATTTGTTGAGCATTCCCCCCTCATTCGACCAAGCTCTTGGAGCCACTGAGGTTTATGTGCTGGGACTTCAACTTCGCCATTTGGGTACCACATATGTTACCGATCATTATCCTGGTACCAAAGTTTGGTGATTTTGCTCGTACTGCTTTTTGCCATGTTTGTGCCTATGTCTTAGATGCTTCCATAGAGAGCAATATCCATGTCCCGGGGTATTGACATCGACAATGTTGCTCTTTCACGGCTTGACTCTTTTTTTTGTTAATGCTATCTCTGCTAGTCTGCATGCCATAGCTCCACTTTTTTTGTGACCTGGGAATCTGGGATTCCGCTATCATAAATTGTCGTTTCTGTGGAGCATCTGTGCACGCAGTGTGTAAGTTGGCATTCCTGCTAACAAATTCCTGCTGAAATAAGTGTTTGCTTAGTGTTCCGAGACAGGATGTGAATTCACATTATTATGCAAGACGAGATGCATTGAACTATCGGGTCTGCTGTCATGTTGATCGATACTATGTTATCCCATCGTTATGTTTCTGGAAATGATAGCTTGTCCATATTGCCAGTTCTATATGGAGGGTTGGAGCTGTCTATTACAGAATATCGATTATTAGTTTTAGTAAATGGCATTGTCACATACTATCTGGAATATAGCACTTAATTTTGAAAGTAAACATGGCACCTGTTAGCTGTATGCCTGGGGTAGATTGTTACATGCTTTCTAAACATTTTAAAGTTCAATTCTTTTGTTAGTGTGTGTAAATTATATAGTTCAAATCTTTTGTTACTGAAGTTCTTTCTTTGAGTTGTTAATGAGTTGCTACTTTCTTTCCTTCTCTACAGGCCACTGATTTCTCTGGCTATCCACTGTAAGTATCCTTGTTCTTAAATAGATGCTATTCTCTCTCTCTCGTTTCTTCTTTCTTCGTCTTGATACTATGCTGTGAGTACTCATTGTATTTCTCATCACTTTATATGATTTGGCATCTTTGCAGATATGCTTCAGTTAGAGCAATCGAGACAAAAAATCCTATAGATGATCAGCAATGGCTCACTTACTGGGTGTTGTACTCGTTTATCACCTTGTTTGAGCTAACCTTTGCTCCAATCATCGAGTGGCAAGTGGCACTCCCTCCATTACAACAACGTGTTCCTGTTTATTTTTTACAGCTTTCTTGTGATCTTTGTGATTTTTTTTTGGTTGGTTACACTGTTAATGCATTGGTGAATAGAGAAATTAGAGATTCTTACTATAGATTTTTGTTGCAGGCTTCCTTTTTGGTCATATGCAAAGCTGTTCTTCAACTGCTGGTTGGTTTTTACCTTGGTTTAATGGTGCTGCCTATGTTTATGACCATTTTGTGCGGCCAATGTTTGTGAATCGTCAAATAGTAAACATATGGTATGTGCCAAGAACGGAGAAGTTGAGTAAGCCTGATGATGTACTGTCAGCTGCAGAGAGGTACATTGAACAAAATGGGCCAGAGGCATTTGAGAAGCTTATCAGCAAGGTATCGCTGTTCTCAAATCAAATCATTCCTCTTGTTTATGAAAAACTGCTACTTCTCGTATGCATTTGACATGCCTTTATTATACCTGTTTTGCCTTGAACGAAGTGTGAACATTGGCACGAAAACAGTGCTTTAATCACCACCGCTTGATACTCTTGTGCAGTCTACAAAGACTTCAAAATCGAGGGGCGCAAGACGATCAATCTTGGAGGAGGCGGAGGCTGAAAACATTGCCAAGGCTGAACGAGAATCATGGGGTGAAAATCCATTCTACGACAAAAAGAATTATCGATACTAAGTACTTGACGTCCACCCAGCAGGTTAGTCTAATGTGTGTGTTTCACACAGATGTGAATTCGATTTTCCAGTATTTTGGTTTGTGTTTTGGATTTCACTTAGCCGATATCATCTGCTTTATGCAGCCTTACTGTATCAGCCTGAAGACGACCTTTCCACATCTCTGACTTGAGCATTGTACCTTAATGCATCTACTACTATTTCCTATGCTGAGTTATGCACTGCTGTAAATAGGTGCTAGTGTTGATGATTCATGTCCACTTTCAGACGGTGTAATATTGTTTGCTAGCTACTCGTGTTAGTTGTTCCTTTATTAGACTTTAGAGTAAATTTCAGAAACAACTGAAACTAGATGCAAGCCTTGATTTGCAGTTTCCATTGCTTTTCGCACAGAATCAGTCTGCTGCTGTATTTCCAGCGCTTTTCTGTTCTGTCAATCTGCTGAATGCATAATGCATTGTGACTTGTGAGAGTTCGTAAGACTGACTACAACAAGAGAATGCAGTTTTGAGAGGCAGATAGATGTTTGCATCATGTCACAGTGTTTGCTTCTTCTTCCCATGGCGTCAGCTCCAACAGACATTGCATTTCACTTGCATCACCGCCCCCGCTCTCGCCCGTCGGCTCCTGCGCCCTTCCCGCCCGTCGGTGCCCGCACCCTCCTCGTCCTCCATGTCCGCGGCGCGCGCCTTCCCCGCCCACCGAGCCCGCGTCCTCCCCTGCCCGCCATGGCCGTCTGACGGCGTCGGCGACCAAGTCACGGGTGCCGACCTCGAGGCTCGACCGAGACACCGTCGCGCTCGTGTCCCGCTGCCTTAGATACGGCAGAGGAGGTCCACGCGCCGCTGGCCACCGATGCCCGCTCCTCACGCGCTCACAACCGACCCCAATCTCCAACCGAGCTCTACAGTTCCTCTCTCTTCCTTCAACGGACACCATCAATCCTTCAATCCATCGATCTCCTCCTCCACTCGATCCTCCTCCGCGCGGTCCGGCGACTTCCCAATCGACCCCCGCCGACCTTTCTCCCTCATGCTCGGCCGCACCGCTGCCGCTCGCCCTCCGCAGCGAGGCAGACGAGGAGGAGGAGCGCCATGCCGCGCGCGTTGTGGCGCGAACCGGTTGGTGGCCTTCTTCTTCCTCGACCGGCGGCAGACGGCAGCAGCGAGACGACGTCTGTGGAGATGGTCCCTCCCGCCGGCGCTCCTCCTCCCCGCGTGCCGCGTGACCACCGGTGGCCGCCGCTCCTCCGCTTCCCCTCCCCGCCTCCGCGGTCGCCCCCCTTGCTGCTGCCCCCATCCGCGCCGCTGTGCTTCCCCACCCTGCTTGACCGGAGTCCAGACTTGTGCGGTCAACTTGTTCCCCGCCTCGGGCGAGTGCGACCGCGACGCCGGGTGCTCGGCGCGCCAGGGCGAGGCCGCGCTGCCCCTGTGGAAGGCGACGCCCTCATCCCCATCCCAACTCCCGTCGTCGGAGCTCCGGTCCGCCCATGGCGACGTTGTCCTGGCTGGCGCGGAGGTCCATGAGGAGCAGCAGGCGCGTGATGGCGAGGACGCGAGGTCGCCGGCTCCGGGCGGCCGCCCCGCCCGTCGCGGCACCGCCCGCGCGGATGCATTCGAGGAAGAGAGGTGATGCAACTTTGCTCTCCTCTCTCCTCGAAGGCAGTTTGCCTGCCCTATTTGCCTACACTGTTGGAGAGGTTTAAGTCGGACACAGTACCGCCGGGAGAGTATAAATGGGTTTGCATCCTCTTGTTGAAGTCAGCCTAAGAGCAGATGATTTTGCGTGCTTCTGCATTTTATGCTCTGAAGTGAACCCCAGAACCCCAGAACCCCAGTATTCTTTTTGGCTTTGCATCGATACCGTAAGATTGCATATCTAGTGTTACAAACGGGTTAGTTGTTACTGTGTTACGAGTACCAAATTAAAAATACGCTACTAAAAGTGCAGTAAATATTCTATTAAAAATCAACATAACCTCACGTAAAAGTGTAGGTGCAACAAAACTCGAGTAAGATGCCCAAAAAAAAAAAAATCAACATGTGGATAGTAGCAGGTTGCGAATTCGAGATGAATAGTCACAATGCATAATATTCACATGTTGAGTGACATGAGCTAACTAAGTATACTTCTTATCGATTTTTTCATTATTCTTAGTATAATGTTATTTCGTTTGGTGACATGTAACACTTTCCAGATGCCCAAATTTGCATCCAACAACCTGAGATTCAATAAGCTCGGGCTTTTTCCAAAGTTCTGAGTGGGGCTCAATCTCAAAATGGGCCATAGTTGCGCCTAGCCCGGCCTTTTAATTGCATTTTTCGCATCCGATGCCAAATTACGGTTCGTTCCCTCGATGCGCGCGCTGCTCCTCCTCGAAAACGTGATGAACCATCTCCACGAAGACCACGGTGTTGGACCGTGCGCCCATCCCACACGCATCCTGCCATCGACGGACCGACCATAGACCCGGTCCACGAGCACCTGCACGAGCCTTTCTTCCCCATCAGCGTGTCGAGAGCCGAGAGAGCCCGTTGCCTCTCATTCTTTTCTCTCTCCTCCCCCCTATCTCGCGCTGCCCACCGCGAATGCGCGGACAAAACCCTCGCCGCTCTCCGATCGCGTCCTCCCCACGCCGCAGGAGGAGTGCGGCCGCCGGTCTACCTCGCCGGCGCCTTCTCGCGCGGACAAAGGCTTGCCTCGATCCGTGCCCGGTCCGATGGCCAGGTGATGATTCGAGACGAAGTTTTTGATGTCATCCTCCGTCCCTTAGCTGAGAAACTTATGCATATATGTCGTAATTTGCGGAAGTGGGACGAAATTATCCAATTTCGAGCCAATTCCTGTGATTATGCTTGGTTTTATCATCGGAATGCAACATTTATCTGGGGGGAATCTGTTCAATTTTGCAATTTCTTTGTTTGAGGGATATATTCTATGGATCCTAGGCTTATCTTGGCACGAATCCGCTGCCTGCAACCTGTTGAGGCGTGAGGTAATAGCTAAATGAACTCTTAGAATTTCAGGCGTAGCTCATAGTATTGTGGTCCTTCCTGCTTCTGGCTTTGTGTAGTGCTGAGATGGTGAGAGAAAGGGTACACGTTTTATCGCTCTGATAGTTTCCGAACAGTAATGTATCGAATACTGAAACATTTTCTTAGTTAATCACCTCTTCACATTTTTGGGGCACCATCTCAATTGCCGTATTTTTATTCTGACTAGTAATCTCAGACAGAGTAGAAGTTCGGCCAACTGTGGATCTTTTTTTTGTTTCAAGACCGGCTTTGCATGTTTTGTATTAAGCCAATTGTGGATCTTTGTTTTAGCACTTCTTTTATTTGCCTCTCACTTTATTCATGAAGAGTTGTACTTGAGAAGTAGAAGTTTATTATCCAGATGTGACGCTATGGATGGTTAGTCTCAAACTTTGGTTTCTTGTAGATCACTAGCTATGGGTCTTGTCTTTTACAAGGCCATGTTGGGGGAAGCCATGCAGTTGCAATAGGTGATTGATCTTGAACTGGTCACATTTGGTGGCACTGACTCATTGTCTCTGGTGCTGCGCTTAATGGCTGAAGATTCTCTGAAGAATGATCCCTTTGATAGGGATACCAAACAGGTAACTGATTTCTCAGTAGGTTGAATCAATATTTCTCATGTAAACACTAGTAGAAAATATATTTCAAACTGAATAACATACAAGAGGGCTTGTGATAACAATGTTGACTGAAGTTTATTATATGAAAAACTGAATTTTATTTCTTGGTGGTGGGATTATCAAGTATGTAGTCCCTTGAAGATACCAGGAGCATGTAACATTGATGGATCTTCTTACCAAAGAATCACAAACTCAGTAGGCAGCGAATGTACACCTGGGAACTAGCATTAAATATATGATGGTTAACCTGCTTTACAGTCCCATATCTTCTAAGTTCTATTTTTTGTTGCTTCGCATAAGCAAAAGACATGCAATAGAATGTTTTATATCACTCATTGTTTCTTAATCGCTAGGCAATAACAGGCTTGAAGAAAGGGACACATCTATTGAAACATGGGCGCCGAGGAAAGCCAAAATTATGCCCATTCAAACTGTCAAATGTAAGTAGGGAAAAAAAAAATCCTTCGTGCTAGATTCATGGTACCTTGCTACTGAGCCAATCAGATCAATTTTTTTTTGTCACCATACGTTTAAACAGTTATTCACATTGTACCTTGCACCATACGTTTTCACACTTCTTATGTAAGATCTATCAAGTTTCTCGAAATGTGAAGTAAAGAAAAAAACGCATTTTGTTAGATTCCACTGT
>JAAXCT010003321.1:0-37593 GCA_012490785.1 Eragrostis nindensis | reverse complement strand
TCGATCTCCTACCTCTATGGTGGTTTTGAGCCATGAGAGGGGACTATATTGAAGATGGTCTGGCCTTGTGCACTCATCTCAAGCTTGTTCGCCAACCGACCTTTCCGCGGCAATCGTCTCGAACAATCTGTCAGCCGCGACATAATGCGTAGTTGTGTTTCTTGGGGCGGATCAAGGTGGCAGGTAGCGATGCTGCTATTCGTGTTCATGTGATGGGATGGGCGCGATCAGCGAGTCGCATGGGGTTGCCATCTTCGATGGCAAATGGAGTGGCGCACGAGGCAAATGAAGTGTAAGAGGGCGCAATGAATCTAGCCCTGGCTCAACACGAATGTTGTTTTAGATTCATGGCTTATAGAGCTCCTCTTACTATATGGTATGTTCAATGCGTCCTCTTATGCTTGATGTTGGCCTCGCGAGCAGCTCCACTTGCCATCGAAGATGGCAACCACATGCGACTCGCTGATCGCCACCCATCGCCGCCACACGAACGCAAACAACTGTGACCACCTAGACCCGCCCAAGAAATTACACAGTTACGATTCCACTGTGGCTGGATGACTGGATCGAGACGACTAACCATGGAGGAAGTCGGCTACGCACCCTGCGTGAAATGAGCGAATGAGGCCAGGCCATCTTCGAGTCCCCATTCAAGGCTCAAAACCAATCACAAAGGTAGGAGATCGAGGAAGACGTACCTGGTTATTGTGCCATCCTCATTGCGCCTTTCGATGCCCACTATGAAGCAGTCAAGAAGCCATTCCAGCCACGTCACATCTTTGCGACCGAAGCCCTCCACAGGCGTGGCACCTAGGTTTGCCGCCGCAACGGCGTCACCAGCTCATCATTGTCAGAGATCATGACGGAGACAACATCAAAGAGCCCGTCAGCGCCGTTAGCTTGTTGGTTACGGGGATCAGGAACATAGACAAGAAGAGAGGAGAATGACAAGGATTGGAGCAGCTAGAGAACGCAACTGATCGAAAAAAAATTACTTCGCGTGAAGTGAGCGTTTAAATACCTAGGTGTGTAGCCAGAAAGGAACCAATGCCGTTGCAGATTGGCGTTCTAGGGAAGAAAAATTACACAAGACCCGTGTTGTATCTAAAGGACCTCACTCCATAATTGCCACGTGTACAGTCAAAACTTCATTGTCTTCGTATTCCAGAAAGTCATGCGGCAAGTTTTGCTGGATCCCAGATATCCTAATCTTCAACTGTGGGAGGCAAAGGCTCACCAGAGCATTTTGGGCTACGTAGCTTAGGTTCTGAATCGACACATTGCATCTGAGTGTGTGTTCCCACCGTTTTTTACCGCGTCCAGGGCCGTCTTTCCTTTGTGCCGCACACACATTCACCTGGTTCCATTTCTGTTGGGCTGGCTGCCCATGCGGCGCTATATGTTCAGCTTGTTCGGTTGGAGGATGCAGTTGCAGTTGCAGTTTTTTTTGAGAGGGAACACTGTAGCGAAGGAAACGCGCACTGTAGCCATGTGAGGGGAGAAAACACTGTGCCGGCAGCAGCAGCAGCCGGATCCTCCAGCCGAACACAGCCGTTGTTTCTGAATCCGTTTTGCTCTCCTTTCGATGGTCGCCGGGCCTTATTTTCCTAGCCCGTCGTTCGTTGAATTTTCATGGGCTGCCGGTGGGCGGCTCCGCCTGGACGACGCGTTACGCTTGGCGTGCCCTTCGTCGGGACTGGTCACTCGTGTTCGGTGTTCCGTGCGTCAGGCCGGTGCAGGCAGTCGGACGTCGGGTCCAAAAGAACCAAAAGCAACCGCAGGAATTGCATGCGTGTCGCGTGAAGGATAACCAGGCAAGAAAGATACAACATGTGGCCTTCCTGTTTTCATGTACAGTGTCCATGAATCATCAGACCTTCGCCTATTTTTCTGAGACTTATTTACGAGCTATTCTGATCAGACTCAGGCCGGCAAGCGCATCAACATTCGAAGAAAAGCCACGTCGATTAACTCGCGGCGGAGCGCGCCTGTCAAGCCTAGTCCCAATCACCAGCAACGGCAGGGTGCTCATCTTACTTGCCGCAACTCCGGCAGGTTCTGGTTGCCGGTGATGGCGTGCTCAAATCAGTTCTCTTTATCCATCCAGTTTATGTGGCCATCACAGATCGCAAGCATTTTAAGTATCAATCATCAAGAAAGAAAATCGTAACTGTTGTCTTCTGATGAAGCATGACAAATTCAAGTGCGTGCTTTCATTTTAGTTAATTCATTGGGCAGCTACGTACTAACCTCCATTTCATAATACTTGACAATTTTGACTTTCACTGTTCATGCTTTGACTAGAAATATTTGTTAAACTTTTTGATTAACTAAATCAATAATGGAATCAATAGAGGGTTGCCAAAAGTACTTTAAACATGTCAAATGTTTGTGAATGTTTAGGCAAATATTTACAGAAAAGACAAATGGTCAAATTATGAACAGTAAAATCAAAGTTGTCAAGTATTTTGAAATGGAGGTTAGTAATAATGATGAAGAAATCCAATATCGAAAATCCATTCGCCTATTGCAGAGCAACAGGAACCCATACGAACTAATTAATCAAAATTGGATCTGTCGTCACATCAATTGTCTCATGTTGGCAACCGTCATCCAAATCACAAAGGCAGGAGGAGCAGGACTAAACGTGAAAGCATAAGGGAAGCGCCAAAGCGCAGCACGGTGGAACACTATGAGTTGGAGTACATACATATATGTTTCAATAAACGTAATAATACAGTTGCTGCTAAATAGTACTACATTTGTATTTTTTTTTGTTCTTCTTTGCATGCAAGGTGTCGGTATTATTTACTGTTGCCTAGCTATGACTAGTGGTATAAATATCTTGATAAATGTAGCGCATTTAATAACTACCAAAAATGTCCAAATTACAGTATGCTTGGGATTGATTTTTGTTTTCTCTCTTTATGAAAGGCAATACTCGTAGTATACTATATCATCTATTGTTGCCTATGAGCAGTAGTGTATACATATATGTTTCAATAAACGTACTGCTAAACAACACCAAAAAATTATATGCAGTACATAAATTTACTGATAATAGTTTTTTCTTTCTTGTAAGTATGATTGTTTTCTATAAGAAATTCGTGTCTATATATTTCAATAAAAGTAGCATATAAAATTTAGGCAAATTTATCTGGAGCACACTGAGAAAGTGTGAAATCACCCACGAAACAGACAATTGTCAGACTTTCGTAGTGTGTCTCGGACGAAATCGACTTTGACAGTGTGTCGTGGGTGATTCCATGCTTTCTCAATGTGCTCCAGACAAATTTGCCTAAAATTTATCTTAAAAGAGTCGAAAATAGACCGTTTAGAAATGCATCATCACTAGATCCAGAAGTTGCATATCCAACCATTTCTTTCATAGACACGCATATTACTTGGACCTTGGACACGCATATCCTATATATGCCTCTCACGTGGTACTTGGACCCTGCAATTTGAGTGTTCATTCATACTGCAAAATTTTGATACGGGAACTTGATATTCGCTTGGAAAACACGTGTCAACCCTATGTGCCGCCAAGAGTTTGAAACCGGCGCGGTCTGCGACTGCCGGTATCGTGGCCGCCTCCTGCGGGGGCGCATTTTTGTAAATTGATCGAAGGGGCCTCAACAGCTCAGCGCCCGCTGAAGCGCCAGGCGACGCCAGATTATGCCGTTGTATGATTCGACGGCGGCGAGAAGCGTGAAATTGCAAGGAGTTGGAGGCCGAGTTGCCTGCCCCCTTGGCCGCCACTGGCGCCCGCTCCTCGGCTATAAACTCCTCCCTCCCCGGCTGGCTTCCTCATCGCCACCAACCCTCTAGTCGAAACCCTAAGCCCTCCCTCCCTGGATCACCCCCCCGTTTGGTCTCCCTCCCGGCTCCCCGACGACGGCCGAGAACGCGCCGCCTCAAGCTCCAGTCATGACACCGGACGAATTGCGGGCCGAGGCTGTGCGGCGGATGCGCGATGTCGGCCAGCGCTTCGGCGCGCCGCTTCACCAGGACGACGACGAGCTCTTGAGGTTACTCACGGTGAGCACCGCGCACCCCTTCAAACCCTCTGCGTTTTTCCTGCCCGTCGTCTCTGCTCATGTTGTATTCGTCGGTCGTGACTTGCGTTTCGAGTAGATTGTTGATGAGTTGCAATCCTTTAAGTTGTTGAGGATAGCTAGATTAATCTTCTACCTTAGGATCAGGGGACAACGTTGCTGTTTTGATCGAGAGTCGACGGACCTTCCAATAGGGAAACGTGGGGCGGCTTCTCTACCTAATGCCTCTTCCGAGTAGATCCTGCACTCCCTCCCGTATAGCTCCGGCGTCCAGTCCGGTCATCAGTCATGTAGCCATGGCCAAAGCTTTAGGCTTTCTGGCTCTTCTATCTATCTAGTCCAAACGATCGAGGAAGAAGGGCCAACGAAGGCTTATGGGCCTGCCAGTACGTATTTGGGCCAATGGGCCACTAAACCAGCAAGGGAGTTGAGAGAAAATGCCCATAGGCTGTGTAGCTATCGGTTCACAACTTTCACCAGCCAGCCGCAGCAGCCGCCCAAAAATAATCAACACAAAATCGCAAATCCCCGATTCGACTGCTGCCGCTCGGCTCGGCATGGCGCAGATGGAAGGTGGCGGGTCAGATTTTGGCGCCGAGCACGGCCGCGTTCCAGCAACAAGCGTGTTGGGAGCGGACCGAGCGGCAGCGGATTTGGCCGTCCCTCGAGCAGTGCGCGGTCGACGGCGAGGGCGAGGGCAAGAAGCAGCTGCTAGGTGAGGGCGAGGAAATTTGTCGACATTGGGAGGTGGTGGAGCGATCGAGAGTTCTCATGATCTTCTCTGATTTTACTGTATATTTATCATCACTCAATAATCCATCTCTGAAATTGATGGTTTATCATTTATTTTTCGCTACATGTGGATAATATAGTTCAGATATTATCTTTTACTCTTCGTGTGAGAGGCGCCATTTTGCACCTCCGGTATGGTTTTGTTAGTTTAAATTTATGCCGTGGCTTCGGCCTACCATTTTTTTTTTGGTTGGGTCTGCCACTATGATGAGAGTTGGAATTGCTTTTTCTGCCTTGTTTCAAGTAGATTACCGCAGATATCGAGCCTGAGTTGCAATCATTTAGGTTGTTGCTTATCTACATTAGGATTAGAGACAACGTTGAACGTTGTTCTTTTGATTGATTAGAGTTAGATTTGCTTGTTTCTTTGCGCAGGAAGCCGAAACTTGGCTGCTTAGGTTAAAACAGAGTAAGGACAAGACGATGAACTACATTCTAAGCCCAACCTATGCTGCTCTGATTTCGAGGGAGCTACTTGACAACCCTGATCCCGACGTGAAGCTTGCTGTTACATCTTGCTTGGCTGAAGTTATCAGGCTCTGTGCACCACAGGCCCCCTATGGTGATGATGTCATGAAGGTGATCTGTTGCCCTTTCTTCGATGAATTGCTGGTGTCTATATGTACTGATCATATCTATTTGCCCCGGTTTCAGGAAATATTTCAGAGAATTGTTGAGACATTTGCTGATTTGGGTGGTGATGTCAATAGTTCCTCCTATGCAAGGAGGCTTTCGATCCTTGATTCTTTTTCAAGGGTTAAGTGTTCTGTCTTGATGTTGGATCTTGACTTGGACCATCTGATACGGAACATTTTCCATCACTTTTTCAAAGCTGCATCGTATGAAACTTCTCCCACTTTTATTTTGTATTCCTTTCTGCATACAAGGAGTTTTAAAAGTTTTCCGTAACATGAATCTGGGAAATAATGTAGTCTTGGGCACTTTGTAACCCAATGAATGATTTTGTTACAATTGTGATGTTTATAGTAATAGACTGATCCTTACATGTTCCTTCACTTTTCCTGTTGTATGTGTGCCATGTGCAGACATATGTGATGCTTACGTTCCATAGTTGTGCATATTTTTTTTGTCATACCATTCATTTCCTTTCTTCTATTTTAGGAAAAGTCATTCAGAAAACGTCATCGGGTGGATGGAACATATATTGAGGGTTATAATTGAGGAGAGTGATGATGTTCGTGCAGATCTGGCATCGTGTCTGCTTCAGTACCTTACAAAAGAAGCACAGGTAATTCCATCCATCTGTTGTTCGCATTAACAAGTCAATTCTTTTCATTGTCACTATTAATTTCAACTTGACTTTCCAGGAAACTTTCCCGGCATCCTTTGGACTTGCAGAGAGGGTTGTAGGCTCATGCAAAGACCGGTTGAAAGTAGTATTTATTCAGTTACTCAGGGGTACCGCCTTGCATAATTACAGCGATGTCGTTATATTACTATGCCAAGATGCTTCAGGTGCTGCGACAGACAACAATGCTGATGCATCCATAACAGACATGGTTAGTGAAATTAACTCTATATTATAACTTCTGTTTGAGCATGAATGGATACATGTTGGAACTCTGTTGGTCTATTCATTAGCTCATTTGGTGACATGTGTTTTTTTAGACTATTTTGTGACATGTTTGATATACCTTTATATTTTTATTCAAATGAATAGGGGTGCTCTTGATATCAGTTTGGCAAACAGGGGTGCTTTCTTTTTCTATTAAGATTCTGTTAGGGGAAGACAAAGAACGTTACTGTTTCAATAGGTTGGAAATTATATGCAACATCTAGTGTATTAACTCAAGATTAAGGTCATCCTGCAAAAAGGGGGTGTAGTCAGATCTTTGGAACCCTACAGTTTGGAATTGGAGCTGTAGAGACCATATGAAGTTCCAAGGGATCTTGTTTGCTATGTACTATTCTTCCATATAGCATGATGCGCACTACCAATAAGTTTGATGTCATGTATGTTCACTTTGGTTTCTGGTGGGTGATGCATATTCCCTCCTCTTATACGATGTTACTTGCTACATGTATGTTTCAACTTTACTCTAAATTACTATTCTACAGAAAGGTGAAGGTAAAATTTCTGAGGGGTCTGTTTCTGAAGAGTCACTTCAGGTATGCTGCTTTGGATGTTCAGTATCTAGCTTTTGAGGAAGTGAGATAGATACCATAACTTCATGTTTAATATTTTTCAGGAGACTTCAAAGATAGGGCAAGATGATTGTCGAGGACAAGATGGTAGTGGTACTCATCCAAGCAGTACTTCCACAAGTGCCATCAGCAACAGTGGTTCTCTACATAACAATAAGTCTCTAGATAATCCAGCTTCTTCTGAACAGAAGCCTGAACTATCATCTAGTGATGGTCATGCCAAAATTGATCAATTGATATCTGTTGTCAAAGAACTATCAGAATCAGTCACCACTGAGACTGAAAAGCTATCTGATGGCCACAAGCTTGATTCTTCCCCAGAGACTGGATTTGAGGTGACAGAACATCCTAAGGCTGTTAAAGTTAATGGAAGTGTTGTAGCATCTGAGGAGTTATCCCCAAAGACAGATGATATTGATAATGAGCAGCTAATAGAGACTGGCGAAGGAGCTGCTGATGGCTCATCAAAGGCTGTTGATACTAAACCTGCTGTGATTAAAAGGCGAGGTCGGCCTCCAAAGTTGCAGGAGAAGAAGCAAGGATCAGATCTGAAGTCTGGAAAAGTTGACCCGGTTTGTGACTCTGGAGGGAGAAGTACAAGGCGACTGATTAAAGATGACGCTAAGCCTCCATCAACAAAGGCTGTTGAAGGAGAATCTGTGAAGAAGCAACACATTGATAAAGACACTGATGAGGATACCGATCTGAAGGTAATTTCTTATTATCAGTCGACTATTATATATGTATTGAAGTGGTGTCTTTGCACTAAAGTTATGCCTGTAAATCATTGGCTGAAGATTGAGTTCCTTTGGCGCCTATTTATTGTTTCGCATTTGGATGCTCCTACTGATCTATGCTTGTTAGTAGATATAAAATGTTACAGTTAGCTCTTAGTCGATGGTCTTTACGCTTTTTAAAAGACCTCTGCCTGTACTCTTTTTAACGTAATGCTACTGTTTTCTAGTCGGTGATGGTATTCTACACTGAGAGTTCATGTAGTTTCAGTTGCATTTGAAATTATATTGTAGTGGGGCATCAGTAGGGGTTTTAAGCATGCTACAATACGATGTCTAACTTTTATCAACTTTTGTATTGAAGGAAATGATGTCCACAACAAAGTCGGATAAAACAAAGGGCCGACAAGAGGATAACGGGGTTTCAAAAAGGAAATGCGTACAGGAAGCAGAAGAGGTATGCATACTTGACACACAATCTTAGTCTTTTACATGATTTCTTTTTGGTTTATCTGAACCTTTTCCATTCTTTTGACATGCCCCTCCCTCGAAGAAAAATAAAATGCTTGATGAAAACCTTGTTGGCTCAAGAATTAAAGTTTGGTGGCCTGATGACAAAATGTAAGTTTGGTGATCGTCATATGCGTTATAAGGATGTTCCTAGCATGGTTGATTTACAGCCCTTTATTCACCAATGCTTCATTGTCTGCAGTTATATTCTGAACCGTTTTTCTTTCCAAAAGTGAAGCATCTCATTATTAAATGTAGCATGATATATGTTACTGTTGGCAACTTTTTGGATACACTATGCATTGCTGTTTCGCAAGGCTTATCAGCATTTTTTAGTACTCGAATAACATCTGTAGGCCAGACATTCCTATAGTCTATACACCCATATTTTACTTATACTTCCTTGAATCTACTTATTTATACCATGCATTGAGTATGTTGTCTACTCCATATGCTGCAAGTAGTATGATTTAAAACCAAGTCTTGATTTTGCAGGTTCTATAATGGTGTTATTGAGTCATTTAATGCTTCTTCAAAAAAGCACAAGGTGCTCAATTCTTTCACAGGCTTTATCTGCAGTTCTGCATGCTTTGTTTATTCCCTTGACCTGTCTGAAGTCTGAACCATGAAATGCTAAGATGCCATTCTTTTTTTTCCTTTTATAAATTGTTTTTTAAATTCTTGGATACTTTCTTCTTGGCATACAGGTCTCCTATGATGATGGTGATGTTGAGAGATTACTGCTTAGGAAGGAAAAATGGGAACTCATTGATGAGGTATGTCTGTGAAGTTTGGTGCAGTTATATTCTCTTTTATTCCTTTTCCATATTTTTTTCTTATTTATATGTTATCTTTCAGGAGCAAGGCAGTGACTCTGATGTAGCATCTGATATGTAAGCAAACTATTTTACTTTGCTTCTTCTTTATGTTCATCCTTGAGATGGCAATTATACTTGTGCCAGAACTTTAAAAAAATATGTGATTCTGCCGGCAGTTCCTACACAAAAGCAGCCTGCCTCGTATTAAGAGCTGACTAGAACCTTAATTGCTCAAAGTAGCTTCTTAAACTACTGGGTTGCTTATCTCAAATCTTAAAAAGAAAAAAAAAAGCAGCTGGAGCATGTGCATGAGCTTGTTTTTTCTAGGCATCAATATTTATTTAGTATGGTTAAGCTTTAGGTGAATCCTATATTTTCTCTCCTCCTTGAGCCCTTGTATCAAATTTAACCTATCTATCTTGCCTCTTCATGACAAGCCCAGCCGAGTATTGTTTGCTGATTCGTCAGGTCAGATAGGGTAGGATTGTGCGCGCCGGGCTGCTCTAACTTTGCTATATGTTTGGTGACTTTTAAAAAAAAAATGATTTGTGTTAGTTACGAGTTGCTTCTTATTTTCAACCAGGCCACGTGGCAGAAGAGGTCAAGGGAGCTCAAGTCAGGGAACGAAGGAAGGAAAGACAGAAAAACCTCAAAAGTAAGTGTTTGATATGGATGGAACTCTTGTGTATCGTGCGCACTGTAATTTATCTGAAACTGTATTTGTTCTCTGCACAGTGGCAGTAGGGATCCTCCCAAGAAGAGGGGGCGCCCAAAAGGTGTGCGCTCCAGCAATAATGTGTCAAGCACTGATAGCCTTGCTGTGACTTCAGCAAGTCTGAAGGGAAAAGGTGCAAAGGGTGCTGAGGAGACACCTAAGACCGGTGGAAACTTGAAGAAAGTGAGTTCAAGGCTCACTCGATCCACTGCAAAGGCTAAATATGATGTTGCCAAGTCAAGCAACTAGGATTAGGCTTGTAAGTGCTGGCGAATCTAATTCATAGGGCTGGCAGTGAAGACAACAGTCCGAAAGACGAAGTGAAATCCTGTGAAGCACTGAAGCTATTGATGAATTCCTTAGACTGGCTGCCTGATATGTCCCATGGCGATTTACAATCATGAGGCAGCTAGTAGCTGTAGCAGTTTCACTATCAATAGCAGTAGTAGTATTAGGTTTACTTCCCCCCTCCATGACATCGGCTTTGAAGCCTCTGGCCAGGAATAGATTTTATGTTTGCATTGGTTCAACTTTCTCTTGTACTGTTGGTTTACCTGCTGTCAAACAAAACGAGCTGTCGAAAAGTTTTCTGACATATTTTGTTATCTTTTTTGTTCATGCGTCTAGCTTGTTACTCCTTATCTCATTCTCTGCTTGCAGATTCCCACTAGAACTTTGGCTCCGCTTTTTAAAACTCTTAGCTCCAATTTGCTCTCCACTTATGGTGATTGCAAATATGCCACATTTGGTACTCTGATTATATGGTGAGTTGACTGTAAATTTATGTAGTCCATCTACTCCCATGCTGCACCAGAAATGAAGGCTCCCTTAGTCACTTTCAATTGTTTCAAAACCATTTTTTTTAGGGCAGTTTCAAAACCATTCTGAAGGGCCCTTGCAACTAGACAGACAGTAGCATGGTGTCCACAAGCTGGAATGGGGAAGCCCCACCAGCCGGCGTGCCTTTCCTCACATCTCTGCATTGCTTAACCTGGTCCCTGAGATAGCCAGACACGACTATCGATCCCACGCGCGCGTGGAACAAAGGCGCCGACAGACGGGAACACACGGTCGTCAGACGGGAGCAGAAATGGAAAAAGGAGGTGTGAAGGCACAGACACGAACACACGGTCATCAGGTCAGCAGTGGAAGGGATTAGATACACCGCTCGTGAAACGAGGACCGAAGGTTCGGCCGGAGCTGGAAGGAAGATCGCCACGGGCGAAGATCCTCTACAGTTGGGAACAACCGTGCAGTCCTGCAGTCGGTATGATCAACCATCCGTTGTGTAAGCCTTTTGCCTTATCTCCTTTGCACTTGATCACTCCGTTCCGACGGAATAACAAGAAGAGCCGACCCTTAATATGAGACGTCACAGCTTTGACGACTCATCCATTTCAGTGAGTCAATTTACAATGTTATGAAGAATCTTATATCTCAGAATTAAGAATGAAAAAGGCAATGATTGCGGCAGTAGTAGGTTGTGCCACTAGCTGCAGACCCATCGTTGACCATTTACTGAGTTTAGCAAAATTAACATGGCATGAGCAATATTCGACTGCTCACATTGCTATATATATGTTTGGTAAAGCTCAGAAAAAAGTGATAACAAACATCATTAGTCATATATGGTAGTGCTCACACGCTAAATGAATAGCAAACATTATTTATGTAGATCATATATAGTAGATCTTAGATCATATGTAGTAGATTTAGGAAGGTAAAACATACGTCATGGGATAAAAAAGGTAACCCTAGCCTACTCATGTATCAACGACTAGATCTCTATCAACTTGTAATGAATCAAACGAAACAATACAATAAATTTTTTTAACACACAAGGCTACACCGACCGAAAAAGCAAACAAATAAAGCTATATTTAGAAGAAACAAGCTTATGAAATCAATCTACAATGATTTGATGCTATGACTACCAGATCTGAGAAGGTCAAGAACATGAACAGTTCAACCAAAAACAAATTACAAGAACCTCCCTCAGCGAGGCGCAACAATCGCCAAATGTGATAGCAAAAGGGGCCAAAATATTGATAGATGACACAAGTGGCGAGGAAAGGACGGAACATCGAGACGAGGTACAAAAGGGTTTGGGGTGGGGGGTTGTAACTGTAGCGCAAATGAAGAGCCGAGGGTGGTGGTGGTGACATATATATTTCTTTTCTAGATCAAGAATTTGTATGAGCCTAGCCTCGCTAAAACATTCTATTTAGACTATTGCCCGTGCATAATAGATCATGAAAAAGTTAGAACAAGCATTATAAGTGATGAAAAGACAAGCCCAACCTACTCATGTGACAACTAAATCTCAACTACCAGGCAACGAAAAAGCATGACCATCTAATTACAAAACCAAACAAATCTAGCAACATTTAGAACGAAGAAGGCATACTAATCGAACCTAAAGATGGGGGGGGGGGGGGGGGGGGGGGGTTCAAATGGATCCGTGGCAACCTCATGCTAAGATTACCAGATCTCGAAGGCCAAGACAACGAATCAGTCAACCAGCAACATCCATTAAAGTTGAATCATTGAAACATCATTGAGATGTGAAAGGAGGTAACCCTAGGGTGAGGACGAGAGGACAAGAGCAATTGGAGGCGTCGAGGTGGCGCAATGGGTGGTAACCCTTGTGCAACCAAGGGAACGGGTGTATATATATCCACATACCTAGGTTTTGTACAACCAAGAGGTTTCTAAGCGAGAACTTAACATGCCATCAACGAATCAACTTCATGAAGTCTAATCTTACTCAAATATTTCATATCTCTTCTTGTCAAGAGGCAATGCAACATAATGGGTATGTTTCATTACAACACAACCTGAATTTGAATACCTTTCGCTAAAGGCCAAAGTAGCTTTGCGCAACCTTGGCCAAGGCAATAGTAGGCAGTTAATCACACACTAGATGATTGATCAATGATCAATCCCGGTGGGAGCATACGTGGAAGTATTTCTTTGTCCAAATTACATCATAACATCGAGAAAGTCAAATATAATGTTGTGACTTGAAGTTAATAAAGGCATGTTATTCAAAGTAAAAGGTTAATTATATAGTATGATGGAACAATTTTTCACAATAAATCGACGCTACTGAAAGTTATGCGCCCAACGATTTTTTAGCCGTTCCTAAATAGGCAAATCTGCGAGAAAAAACAGTGAACAAAACCGACGAAGGGCCAAACATCTTCCCCCAATCAAGCATTGTCACAATGCGTTCGTCCTCCCCGCTGCCATTTACTCCGTAAAGCCAGCAAATGTCGTAGATCAAGCTGCTTATACTTGTTCGTATCCGTAAGCATTAGTTGTGCGTCACAACGGTGCGGCGCTGCACGCTCGTCTCCCAACAAACGTGCCGGTTCCAGCCACAAAGCCGACAGACAAGCCTCCTCTGCTGCTGACTACCATGCCTAGTAACAAGAGAATGGAGAAAGGAGGAGGAGCCACGACCACGGGTCACGGTCAGGGTCAGCGGAGGAGATTTTAGATAAGCAGCGAGAAACGAGGCCGGAAGATTCAGTCGGCATCGATGTTTTGGTTGGAGCGATGGGCATATGTGGGTTCTGGGCGGGCGTCTTGGCACCCGCCGGCCAGGTATTTGCGAGCACAATGCAACTCAGACGAATTGGGGATGAATTTTGACTAGAAGAGCCAGGAAGCTAAAAGCTTTAGCCATGGTCATGGCCGACAATCGGACCTCGAAGCTGGAGCTTCAAGGGAGATGGTGCAGCTGGTACATGGTAACGGCCTTAAGTAGGGAAGTCGCCCCACCTTGCCATATAGGAAGGTCCTTATCTGAATCAAAAGAGCAATGTTCTCTCTAATCATAAGATAGATGAATAATCGATCCCCCAAAACCTGTAGGATTGCAACTCAGCAATCTATTCGCCGAGGCCCGACCGATAGATACAAAAGGAATAGAGACGACGAGGAGGGAAAAAGGGACACGGATTGGCGGTGCTCATCGAGAGTAACCCGAACAGCTCGTACTTGTCTTCGGAGAGCAAAACGGCGAAACGGTTGCTGACGTCGCACGTACACCGTGTAGCCTCAACGCGCAATTCCTACCACGTCATGGTTGGACCTGGAGGCGGCGCATTCTCGGCCATCGTTGGGGAACCGGGGGGGGGGGGGGGGGGGGGGGGGGCGCTTATCAAACTGAAGGAGGAGGGATTTTAGGATTTCAACAAGAGGGTTAGTGGCGATGAGGAGTCCAGGTGGGAGGGGTGGGGAGGGTTTTATAGCCGAGGAGGGGGTTCTGGTGGCAGCCACGGGGAGCAGGCCTCCAATTCAATATCTGGTCCCTCGTCGCCGTTCGTATCGTGCAATGGAAACATCTGGATTTGGCCTGGTGCTGGGCTGAGATGTTAAGCCCCCTTCCACCAACTTACCAAAAATGCCGCTGGAGCAGGAGGCGGCGACAACACCAGCAAGCCTCCTTGGATTCAAATTCTTGGCGGCACGTAGCATTTACACCATTTTTTCCAAGCGACCCGTAACACAAGTTTTAAGTGAGAAGATCGTTGGACAAACTTTTGCTCTTTTTTTTTTTTGCATAGTTTTGAATCTGACTGTGAATCTAGTCTCTTTCTTTTTCTTTATTATTTGAATGTGAACCTGCAATTAAGGTTTGCATGACAGAATTGTTAAGCAATTTTATTTTTGAAAAAGGTATGAATAGGAAAGGATATTTGACATGTTGGCTTTAAGAGTACATGAGGGGCATCTGGACAAACATGAACCTTTTTTTCATTTTGACTATTTTGAGTTTGTGAAAGGTATTTGGAGGAATATTTTATTTTACCAGTAGTGCATCGGTCCAGAATGTAAACTTTACATTCCTGATTATGCACCTGGACAAATGCTTGTACAAATTCATAGCCATAAATGCTTCAAGTTTGGGACAATGATGGTATATATAGTTGTTTCCAAAATTTAGATGCGGGCTCAAGTATTTTACAAATGGATCTGGGCTAAGAAAAATCTAACCGATTGTGGCCCAAAATCCATCATGTTCAGGTTTTCCTAATACCACACACATCAAGCTAGCAAATCGAGTTAGGCCGGACCGGTCCATATGTTTATTTTTTACATGTATTCTCCTAAGCCCACCTCATTAATTTTATTTTTATTATTTTGCAACAAGCTTTGGTCACAGTAAGAAAAAGATCTCAAAGTCTAGTAAAAACAAGAGGATCATAAAAGAGATGTGGCATATGTACCATTTTATTTCACAAAGATGATCCTCTTGCGTTACCTAGAATGGCATTTTTTTCCTAGACTTAACCATTGGTCATGGAAAAAAAATAAAAAATGAAATGAGTGCACTACTACAATATTAAGGTGGGCTTAGGTAAAAGTTAGCATGAGCAATATTGGCCCGATCATTTAGTTGTTCACTGCATGTAAAAGAATAAACATAAATGGCCCGATCGGGCCCAACTCGATTTGCTAGCTGGATCCATTTGTAAAAAATACTTGAGCTCACATCCAAATTTTTGGAAACAACCACCAAATTTGTCCTAGACTTGGTGCATTTATGGCTATGAAATCAGTACAAGCACTTGTTCAGGTGCATAATCAAGAGTGCTTAATATTTGAGATTGAGGCGCTAATGAAATAAAATATACCTCCAAATATCCTCTCATAAACCCCTGAACGGCCAACGAAGAAAAAGGGTTGATGTCAGTGCAAAATGCCCCCTCATCCTCATGTAAACCCCAAAGCCAACATTGGAGCATTCACACCCTTTCAAAATTGAAATCGCTTTAACAATCTTCTAATGTAAACCCTAATTGTTGTTGGTTCATATTTAAAATGTTGAAAGAAAAAGAAAAGAATTCACATACAGATTCAAAAGTATGCAGACCAAAAAAAAAAAGGGAAAATCTGTCCAAAGACCCTGCAATCTGCGTGTCAAAACCTGGTGTAAACCCTGTCTGCCGCCAAGAATTAGAAACCGGGGCGGTTTGCTGGTGTCGTGGCGGCCTCCTGCCGCAGCGGTAGTTTTGGTATGTTGGTGGAAGGGGCCTCAACAGCTCATCGCCCACTCAAGCGCCAGGCACTACCAGATGTTGCCGTTGTATTATTCGAACGGCGGCGAGGTTGTGAAATTGGAAGGAGTTCGAGGCCCAGTGCGAATGCGCCTGCTCCTCCTGGCGGCCACCGGCGCCCACTCCTCGGCTATAAAATCCTCCCTCCCCGGCTAGTTTCCTCATCGCCACCAGCCCTCTAGTCGAAACCCTAAGCCCTCCCTCCTCCCTCCGTTCGGTCTCCCTCCCGGCTCCCCGAGACCCCGACGATGGCCGAGAACGCGCCGCCTCAAGCTCCAGCCATGAGACGGGACGAATTGCGGGCCGAGGCTGCGCGGCGGATGCACGACGTCTGCCAGCGCTTCGGCGCGCCGCTCCCCCAGGACAAGGACGAGCTCTTGGGGTTACTCACGGTGAGCACTGCCCCGTCAAACCCTCTGCCTTTTTCCTGCCCGTCGTCTCTGTTCATGTTGTATTCTTCGGTCGTGCCTTTGCGTTTAGAGTAGATTGTTGATGAGTTGCAATCCTTTGGGTGGGTAGTAGGCTCATGCAAAGACCGGTTGAAAGTAGTGTTAATGTTCAGTTACTTAGGGGGTACCCCCTTGTATAATTACAGCGATATTGTTATATTACTATGCCAAGATGCTTCAGGCGCTGCGGCAGCTGACAACAATGCTGATGCATCCAAAACAGATAGTGTATTATAATTTATGTTTGAGTATGAATGGATAATATTGGAACTTTGTTGGTCTACGTTAGCTCATTTTATGGCATGTTCAATGTACCTTTATATTTTTATTCAAATGAAAAGGGCTTGCTCTGGATATCAGTTTGCCAAACAGGGTTGCTTTCTTCAGTTATCAAGATTCTGTTAGGGGAAGACAAAGAGCATTACTGTTTTAATAGGTTGGAAATTATCTGCAACATCTAGTGTATTCTTTTCTTAGATCAAGATTAGGTCATCCTGCAAAAAGGGGTGTAGTCAGATCTTTGGAACCTATACAGTTTAGAATTGGAGTTGTAGGGACCATATGAAATTCCAAAGGAACTTGTTTGCTACGTACTTATTCTTCCATATAGCATGGATGATGCGTACCGCCAATAAGTTTGATGTCATGTATGTTCACTTTGGTTTCTGGTGGCGTGATGCATATTCCCTCCTTTTATAAGATGTTACTTGCTACATGTACGTTTCAACTGTGTGCTAAATTGTTCTCTAAATTACTATTCTACAGGAGGGCGAAGGTAAAATTTCTGAGGGGTCTGTTTCTGAAGAGTTACCTTAGGTATGCCGCTTTGGATGCTCAGTATCTAGCTTTTGTGGAAGTGAGATAGATACCATAACTTGATGTTTAACATTTTTCAGGAGACTTCAAAGGCAGGGCAAGATGATTGTTGAGGACAAGATGGCACTCATTCAAGCATTACTTCTACAAGCGCCATCATCGACGGTGGTTCTCTATTTGACAATGTCAATTCTCTAGATAATCCAGCTTCTTCTGAACAGAAGCCTGAAGTATCGTCTAGTGATGGTCATGCCAAAATTGATCAGTTGATATCTGTTGACAAAGAACTATCAGAATCAGTCACTACTAATAAGATATCTAATGGCCAAAAGCTTGATTCTTCCCCGGAGACTGGATTTGAGGTGACAGAACATCCTAAGGTTGTTAAAGTTAATGGAAGTGTTGTGGAATCTGAGGAGTTATCCCCAGAGACAGATAATATTGATATTGATATTGAGCAGTTAAGAGACTGACGGAAAAGATACTGATGGCTCATCAAACCCTATTGATACTAAACCTGCTGTGATTAAAAGGCGAGGTCGGCCTCCGAAGTCACAAGAGAAGAAGCAAGAATCCGATGTAAAGTCTGGAAAAGTTGACCCAGTTTGTGACTCTGGAAGGAGGAGTACAAGGTGGCTGACTAAAAATGACGCTAAGGCCGTTGAAGAAGAATCAGTGAAGAAGCAACATATTGATAAAGACACTAATGAGGATACCAATCTGAAGGTAATTTCTTGTTATCAGTTGACTATCTGAAGTGGTATCTTTGCACTTCAGTTATGCCTGTAAATAATCATTGGCTGAAGATTGGGTTCCTTTGGTGCCTATTTATAGTTTCGCATTTGGATGCTCTTACTGCTCTATGCTTGTTAGTAGATAAAACGTTACAGTAAGTTCTTAGTCGACGGTTATTACGCTTTTTAAAAGACCTGCTCTGCCTGTTCTCTGCTTGTACTCCTTTTAACATAATGCTACTGTTTTCTAGTTGGTGATGGTATTGTACACTGAGAGTTCATGTAGTTTCAGTTGCATTTGAAATTATATTGTAGTGGCCATCAGTAGGGTTTTAAGCATGCTACAATAACCTAATTTAGTGGTCCACAATAACATTTTTTTTTTCAATTTTTGTATTGAAGGAAATGATGTCGACAACAAAGTCGGATGAAACAAAGGGCCGACAAGAGGATAAAAGGGTTTCAAAAAGGAAAGGCCTGCAGGAAGCAGAAGATGTATGCATACTTGATACACAATCTTAGTCTTTGATATGATTTCTTTTGGTTTATCTGGATCTTTTCCATTCTTTTGACAGGCCCCTCCCTCAAAGAAAAATAAAATGCTTGACGAGAACCTTGTTGGCTCAAGAATTAAAGTTTGGTGGCCAGATGACAAAATGTAAGTTTTGGTGATAGTCATATGTGTTTCTTATCTTAGTTATAAGGATGTTCCTAGCATGGTTGATTTACTAGCTCTTTATTCACCAATTCTTCATTGTCTGCAGTTATATTCTGAACCTTTTTTCTTAAATGTAGCATGATATATGTTACTGTTGACAACTTTTTGGATACGCTATGCATTGCTGTTTCTCAAGGCTTATCAGCATACTGGTTGCTCATTTAATTGATTGGAGTACTCGAATAATACCTGTAGACCAGACATTCCTATAGTCTGTACACCCATATTTTACTTATGCTCCCATGAACCTTCTTATTTATACCATGTAGAATATATATGTTGTTTACTCCATATGCTGCATGTAGTATGTGAATTAAAAACAAGTCTTGATTTTGCAGGTTTTATAATGGTGTCATTGAGTCATTTAATCTTTCTTCAAAAAGCACAAGGTGCTCATCTTTCACAGGCTTTATATATCTGCAGTTCTGCATGCTTTGTTTATTCCCTTCACCTGTCTGAAGCCTGAATCATGAAATGCTAAGATGCGATTTTTATAAATTGTTTTTTAAATTCTTGGACACTTTCTTCTTGGCTTACACAGGTCGCCTATGATGATGGTGATGTTGAGATATTACTGCTTAGGAAGGAAAAATGGGAACTTATTGATGAGGCATGTTCATGAAGTTTGGTGCAGTTATATTTTCTTTTATTACTTCTCCAAAAAAAATTTCTTCTTATTGACATGTTATCTTTCAGGAGCATGGCAGTGACCCTGATATAGCATCTGATATGTAAGCAAACCGTTCTACTTTGCTCCTTTATGTTCAGCCTTGAGATGGCAATTATAATTGTGCCAGAACTTTAAAACAATATATTTGATTCTGTTGGCAACTCCTACAAAAAGCAGCCTGCCTCATATTAAGAGCTGACTCGAACCTGAATTGCTCAAGTAGCTTCTTAAACTACTGGTTACTTATCTCGAAACTTAAAACGCAGCAGTTGGAGCATGTGCATGAGCTTGTTTTTTCTAGGCACCAATATTTATTTAGTATGGTTAAGCTTTAGGTGAATCCTTATATTTTCTTTCCTCCTTCAGCCCTTGTATCAAATTTGACCTATCTAGCTTGCCTTTTCGTGACAACCGGAGTAGAGTATTGTTTGCTGATTCGTCAGATCAGGGATTGTGCGTGCCGGGCCGTTCTAACTGTGCTATATATTGGTAACATTTTGAAGTTGATTTGTTCAGTTACAAGTTGCTTCTTATTTTCAACCAGGCCGCGTGGCCGAAGAGGTCAAGGGAGCTCAAGTCGGGGAATGAAGGAAGGAAAGACAGGAACACCTCAAAGGTATGTGTTTGATATGGATGGAAATTTTGTGTATCGTGCGCACTGTAATTTATCTGAAACTGTTTATTTGTTCCCTGCACAGTGGCAGTAGGGATCCTCCCAAGAAGAGGGGGCGCCCAAAAGGTGTGAGCTTCAGCAATAATGTGTCAAGCACTGTAACCTTGCTGTTACTTCAGCAAGTCTGAAGGGAAAAGATGCAAAGGATGCTGAGGAAATACCTAAGACCGGTGGAAACTTCAATAAGTGAGTTCAAGGCTTACTCGATCCACTGCAAAGGCGAAAAATGATGTCGTCAAGGCAAGCAACAAGGATTAGGCTTGTAGACCGAGAAGTGCTGATGAATCTCATTGATAAAGCTGGCAGTGAAGACAACTCTCCAAAAGGGCCAAAAACGAAGTGAAATCCAGTGAAGCTATTGATGGACCCCTTAGACTGGCTGCCTGATATATATGTCCCATGGCGATTTACAATCATGAGGCAGCTAGTAGCTATAGAAGTTTTACTATCAATAGCAGCCGTAGTGTTAAGTTTACTTCTTCTTTTTGTTCCCTCCATGACATAAACCTCTGGCCAGAAATGGATTTTATGCTTGCTTTGGTTCAGGCTTTCTCTTGTATAGTTGGTTCACCTTCTGTCAAACAAAACAAGATGTTGCTCGTGTTACTTAAGAAGTGAGTTTATGTGGAAATGTTTTCTGACATGTTTTTCTATCTTTTCTGATTATGCGTCTAGGTTGTTACTCCTTATCTCATTCTGCTGCTTGCAGATACTCACTAGAACTTGGCTCCACTTTTTAAAACTCTTAGCTCCAATTTGCTCTGCACTTATATATGGTGACTGCCAGTCTGCCACTGGTAGTCGGGTTATTGGGTACCTTCTCTTGAATTATGATTCTATGGTGAGTTGACTGCAAATTTATGCAGTATCATGGATCTATTCCCATGCAGCAGAAATGAAGGCTCCCTTAATCCCTTTCAATTGTTTCAAAACCATTCTGAAGGGCCCTTGCAACTAGACAGTTGCTTGGTGTCCACAAGCTGGAATGGGGAAGCCCCACCAGCCGGCGTGCCTTTTCCTCACATCTCTGCATTTGCTTAACCTGGTCCCTGAGATAGCCAGACACGACTATCGATCCCACGCGTGGAACAAAGGCACCGACAGACGGGCCTGCCTTCCTCGCGCGGGAGCAGAAATGGAAAAAGGAGGCGGAGGCACTGACTTCCGGTCGGACGGCGGTCAGTGAGTTTGCACACAGGTCAGTCCAGGACTGTAATCTGTAAGATGCACCGGTTATGCAAACTAGTAACCCTCTATTACGAATGGTCACCGAGCTGGAAGGAAGATCACCAGGGGTGGAGAGCTTCTACACCTGGGAATTAACCAGCCGTGCAGTCCTGCAGTCAATATATCAACCATCCGTTGCGTGAGCCTTCTGCCTTCTCTTCTTGCACTTGATCACTCCCTCCTAGCGGAATAACAAGAAGAGCTCAAATCCTTAAGACGAGACCTCACCGCCTTGATGACTCATATATTGATTTGAGTGAGTCAATTTACAATATTATAAATAATTTTATATATCAGGATTAAGAATGAAAAAGGCAACGATGGCGACAGCAATGGGGTCTGCCTCTAGGTGCAGACACATCATTGACCATTTACCAAGTTTAGCAAAACTAACATGGCATGAGCAATATTCAACTGCTCGCATTGCTATATATATATGTTTGGTAAAGCTCAGAAAAAGCAATAACAAACATCATTAGTCATATATAGTAGAGCTCACTCGCTAAATGGAGAGCAAGCGTTATTTATATAGATCATATATAATAGATATAGGAAGGAAAACATACATCATGGCACAAAAAAGGCAACCCTAGCCTATTCATGTATCAATGACTAGATCTCTATCAACTTGTAACGAATCAAACAAAATAATAAAATAGATCTACAACACACAAGGCTACACCAACACGAAAAACAAACAAACCTATCTATATTTATAAGAAACAAGCTTATGAAATCGATCTACAATGATTAGATTCTAAGATTATTTGGCCAACATGAACAGTTCGACCAACAACAAACTACAAGAACCCCGCTCCCTAGACTCAACAATCACTCAGTGTGAGAGCAAAGGGGACAAACACATTGAGGCAAGGTACAAGGGGGTTGGGGGTGAAGTATATATCTCTTTTCTAAATCTAGAATTTCTATGAGCCTAGCCTCGTTAAAACATCACATTTAGACTATTTCATTTTGGCCATACAGGCTGCAGAGCTCTTACAAGCTAAGCCACAGAACAAGCATATTAACAAGCATTATAAACTATGGAAAGACAAGCCCAGCCTACTCATGTGTCAACTAGATCTACACTACCGGCAACGAACAAGCATGGCTATCTCAACACAAAATCGAACAAATCTAGCAACATTTAGGAGGAAGAACCATACCAAACAAACATGCACAGAAGATTAGGAGGGAGGGAGGTGGCAAAATGGATCCATAGAAACCTCCGAACCTCGTGTTAAGATTACCTCTCGAAGCCCATGAAGATGATCCACTCAACCAACAACATCAACCAATGTTGAATCATTGAAACGGCGTCAAGAAGTGAAAGGAGATGACCCTAGGGTGAAGGTCAGAGGACAAGAGCGATGATATGCATAGAGGCGGCGAAGTGGGTGGTAGTCCTTGTGCGACCAAGGGGATGGGAGGTGGGTGTGTATATATATCCACATACCTAGGGTTTTGTGTGGGCAAGGCCTAGCTAACACGGCCCATTTGGGCCCTTATGCATTGGTTGGGCCAGGTTGAAATTAAACCTCTACACACTTAACGTCGACTTTTTTAATCTATGTCAAGCTTAAGAGTCTTAGCAGGCCATCGAACGACATCAACTTCATGAAGAAAGAGGCAATGCAACATAATGGGTATGTGCCACTACAACAAAACCTGAATTTGAACAACGTTAGCTAAAGGCCGAAGTAGCATTGTGCAATCTTGGTCCAGGCTATAGTACGCAGTTAATCACATCCTAGATGATTGACCAGTGTGTTCCTCATGACAATCAGTGATTGATCTCAGTGAGAGCATGCGTGGCAGTTTTTTTTTTGTCCAAATTACATCTAATGTTGTGATTTGAAGTCCATAAAAGCATATTATATTCAAAATAAAAGGTAAATTATGTACCATGGAACAATTTTTCATAATGAATCAATCGACGCTACGGAAAGTGAGGCGCCCAATTTAACCGTCCTAAATAAGCAAAATCAACGAGAAAATACAGTAAAGAAAACCCGTGAAGACTAGACCTCTTCTCCCAATCAAGCGTTGCCATAGTGCGCTTATCCTCCCCGCAGCCATTTACTCCATAAAAACAGCAGATAACTCGTATCAAGGTGATGATACTTGCCCGTATCCATTAGCTTTAGTCGTGTCGACAGACATGCCTCCCTTGCTGATGATTGTCGTGCCCAGGAACAAGAGAATGGAGAAAGGAGGCGGAGGCACGACCATGGGACACGGTCAGGGTCAGCGGAGGAGAGTTTAGATAATAAGCAGCGCGAAACGATCGAGGCCGGAAGATTTAGTCTATAGTTGGGACCGTTATGGTAGTCCTTCTTCCCAACTCTTGCATCCGAAGGGTTTAAGAGTAAAAATCAATATGAGCCATTAACTTTTTGAAGTTTGAAGTATATAAAAAACAGTAAATAAATTCTGTCAAAAAAAAGTAAATAAATGCAGGCAGCCCTCTCGCCACAATTACCGTGGCACTTTGATTGATTTTGTTACCATGGCAATTCCACGTTGATTGATTTTGGTAGAATGACACGTCGCCAATTGTTACCATGGCACGTTGATTGATTTTGTTACCTTACCATGGCACATTCATTGACCTTCGTAGGATGGCACGATGCCAACCATATTCATTCCACGTAAAAATTAGCAATATCCTTTCATGGAAAATCAGCAATAGGTAATCCATTCACAGAAAATCAGTAATCAATGGGCAACACTCCTGCATGGATCACACTATTTTCCACATTATTTTGATACGTCAAAAATTCCTCTTCTGATGAACATGGTCACTTTTCAACTTGATACATCAACGAGTTTTCTACTTGACGCGTCAAAGATATCACGTTCGGCAAGTTTGTGTCTACTTGACACATTGTCGTCACACCTCAAAAAATCATGCCAGCAAGTTTTCTACGGACGCGTCTTGACGCATATGTTTGTTTCTCACGTCCTTCATATCAAGTTCTGTACTTGACACGTCTCACTTGAGTTTTCTATTTGACACGTTTTTCCTTGCAGTAACCAATGAGCCGAAAATCCAGATCTAATATCCATCACATTCTTTAAAATATTTACTTTCCAAAATAGAAAATAAAGAAACAATGAAAGTAGTTATTGGTGAAGTCTTGCACCTCATGTTTTGCCTCGAGATATACTCAAATGGACGGTCGACAATTATTATTTTGTAATACCGTAACGCATGCCTCTTAGTTAGGGCGACGGACATGCGGGTTTTGGGCGGGCCTCTTTGCACCGGCCAGCCGGGTATTGGCCGGCACGATGCGCCTCTGGGCGGGTACGTATATACTTAGGTTGGGTATCGCTTAACCTTTTTGTGTTGATAGCCTGCAGCGCCGTGAAGCAAAGTCCAATGAGTTTGGACACTCAATGTCTGTTATGGATGTATCAACATTGTTGTTTGTCACAACCTGAAGCTTCTTGGCAATAATAATTTAACAATATTATTGTAATTCTCCAAGGGACTACCCTTAAGTAATAATAAACACTAGTTTCAACCTGTCTTTGCATGAGCCTACTACACTCTCCGCAAGCCCAAAGGATGCCTGGAATGTTTCCTGGAAAGTCAAGTAGAAATTTTAGTGACAATGACAAGAATTAAATTGTTTATGCGAACAACACATGGATGGAATTACTTGTGCATCTTTTGTAATTATACTAAAGTAGACACAATATGACAAATATGCATGGGCATCGTCACTCTCTTCAATTACAACCCTTGTATGTTCCATCCACCCGATGACGTTCTCTGAGTGATTCGTGCTGAAATAGAATAAAGGAAACCAACGGTATGATAAACAAAATTTGCACAGTTGGAAAGCAAGCATCATGGATACCTGTCTGCAGACAACACACATACAACATGAGAAGTGCAGAAACATACATGAATTGGTGTATTATTTTATCAGGTCACAAAGTGCCAACGACTACGTTATTTATCTAATTTGTTTTACAGAAATTTTAAAAGGTGAACATTCGGTGTATGCAGAAAAGAAGATCCAAAATAAGTGTGGGACAAGTTTCACACGAGACAGCTTTGAAAAAAAGTGATAGAGAATGTCATGTATCAAATGGTGCAAGCCAAGATCCAACATCAAGATAGAACACTTGACCCTTGAAAAAGAATCAAGGATCGAAAGCCTCCTTGCATGAGGGGCTGTTGATATCATCCAAATCAGCAAAAAATCTCAACAATTTTCTGAAATATTTCCTTAAACTGGGGCAAATAGATATGAATAGTACATAGAGACACCAGCAATTTATCCAACAAAGGGCAACAGATCACCTTCATGAAAAATCATCACCATAGGGGGTCTGTGACACAGAGGCTGGTAACTTCAGTCAAGCAAAATGCAACTGCAAGCTTCACATCGGGATCAGGGTGGTCCTGTTGATCCCTCAAAATTAGAGCAGCATCAATTGGGCTTAGAGTGTCACACATCGTCTTGTCCTTATTCTGTTCCAACCTATTCCAACCAAGTTTTTTCTTCGTGCACAAGGAAACAAGCAATTCCAACTCTAATCAATTAGACCAATGAAAAGAGTATAAAAACAATATTTCTCTCTAATCCTAGGGTAGGTAACAGGTTACGGAAGATATCGTAATCAGTCCTCAACAGCGTAGACAATAACAACTCTCAAGCTCAATGCCAGTGGCAATTTACTCAAAACAACGTATAATAAACAAGCAATTCCAACTCTAACCATGGCAAAATGTCCCAACAAAAATCTATTGGTAGCCTAAAGATGCGACACCTGGTTCCTCTCATACCGTAGGTGCAAAATGGTTCCTCTCATATGAAGAGTAAAAGATAATATCTGAATCATATTATCCACATGCATAAAAAAATAAATGATAACCATCATTTTTAGAGATGAATTAGTTGCTGATGATAAATATATTGTAAAAATAAAAGAACATTATCAGAACCCTGGTCGCCCCGCCACCTCTCCAATTTCCTCACCCTCACCTAGCAGTTGTTTCTTGTCCTTGCCCTCGACCGCACCATGCTCGATCGACGGCGAAATCCGTGGCCGCTCAGCCTGCTCCCAACACGCTTGTTGTTGGAACTTGGTTGTGCCTAGCGTCAGAATTCCGAACCCCCCACCCTTCCATCAACGCCATGAAGAGCCAAGCGGAAGCCATCAATACTAGAGCTAACAGCTCGCAACTCAGACCAATTGGGGATAAATTTTGACTAGAAGAGCCTGGAAGCTCAAAGCTTTAGCCATGATCATGGCCGACAACCGGACCTGGATGCTTCAAGGGAGATGGTGCAGGTGGTACACAGTAACTACGTTAAGTAGGGCAGCTGCCCCACCTTGCCCTCTATCGGAAGGTCCTTGTCTCAATCAAAAGAGCAATGTTCTCTCTAATCATAAGGTAGACGAATCTTCGATCCCCCAAAACTTATAGGATTTCAACTCAGCCATCTACTTGTTGAGGCCCGACCAATAGATACAAAAGGAATAGAGACGATGAGGAGGGAAAAGGGACATGGTTTGATGTGGCGATGCTCATTGAGACTAACCCGAACAACTCGTACTTGTTGGGGGAGCAGAAGGACGAAGCTCTTGCTGACATCGCGTAGCCTCAGGCCGTTCCTACCACGTCACGGATGGAGCTGGAGGTGGCGCGTTCTTGGCCAATGTTGGGGAACCGGGGGGGATCAGACTGAAGGAGGAGGAGGGCTCGTACGGTTTCAACAAGAGGGTTAGTGGCGATGAGGAGGCCAGCCAGTAGGGGTGGGGATGGTTTTATAGCCGAGGAGCAGGCCCTGGTGGCAGCCATGGGAAGCAACCGTTCGCACATCGCCTCCACCTCAATTTCTGGTCCCTTGTCGTCGTTCGAATCATGCAATGGAAACATCTGGATTTGGCCTGGTGCTGGGCTGAGATATGTTAAGTCCCCTTCCACCAACTTACCAAAAATGCCGGTGGAGCAGGAGGCGGCGACAACACCAGCAAACCTCCCTGGATTCAAATTCTTGGCGGCACAGCGTTTACACCATTTTTTCCAAGCAACCCGTAACACAAGTTTAAAGTGAGAAGCTCTTTGGACAAACTTTTGCTCTTTTTTTTGCATAGTTTTGAATATGACTGTGAATCTTGTCTCTTTCTTTTTCTTTATCATTTTGAATGTGAACCTGCAGCAAATAGGGTTTGCACGACAGAAATGTTAAGCAATTTTATTTTTGAAAAAGGTGTGAATAGGAAAGGATATTTGACATGTTGGCTTTAGGGGTACATGAGGGGCATCCGGACAAACATGAACCTTTTTTCATTTTGGCTATTTGTGGTTTGTGAACTGTACTTGGAGGAATATTCCATTTTACCTGTAGTGCATCAGTCCCTTAATGTAAACTTTACACTCCTAATTATGCGCCTGGACAAATGCTTGTACAAATTTATAGCCATAAATGCTTCAATTTTGGGACAATGATGGTAGTTGTTTCCAAAATTTAGATGTGGGCTCAAGTATTTTACAAATGGATCTTGGCTAGAAAAATGTCCTGGACAAGTTTGTCCTATACTTGATGCATTTATGGCTATGAATCAGTAAAAGCACTTGTCCAAGCCTCCAGGTGCATAATCAAGAGTGCTTATAGTTTGAGATTGAGGCACTAGTAAAATGAAATATTCCTCCAAATATCCTCTCATAAACCCCTGAACGGCCAGAATGAAGAAAAAGGGTTGATGTATGTGCAAAATGCCCCTCATGTAAACCCCAAAGCCTACATTGGAGCATTCACACCCTTTCAAAATTGAAATCGCAACAATCCTCTCATGTGTAAACCCTAATTGTTGCAAGTTCATATTGAAATTGTTGAAAGAAAAATAAGAGAATTCACATACAGATTCAAAACTATGCAAACAGGAAAAAGAAAAAAAGGAAACTCTGTCCAAAGACCCTGCAATTTGCGTGTTCACACTGCAAATTTTGAAACGGGTCGCGTGTCAGAACCTGGAGTAAACCCTGTCTGCCGCCAAGAATTTGAAACCGAAGCGGTTTGCTGGTGTCGTGGCGGGCTCCTGCCGCAGCGGCATTTTTGGTAAGTTGGTGGAAGGGGCCTCAACAGCTCATCGCCCGCTCAAGCGCCAGGCAACACCAGATGTTGCCGTTGTACGATTCGAACGGCGGCTGGCGAGGGCGTGAAATTGGAAGGAGTTGGAGGCCGAGTGCGAATGCGCCTGCTCCCCGTGGCCGCCACCGGCACCCGCTACTCGGCTATAAAACCCTGCCTCCCCGGCTGGCTTCCTCTCCTTGGTCATTCATCGCCACCAACCCCCTCGTCGAAACCCTAGCTATGCCCTCCCTCATCCCCCCGTTGGTCTCCCTCCCGGCTCCCTTAAGATGGCCGAGAACGAGTCGCCAGCAGCTCCAGCCATGACTGGGAAGGAAATGCAGGCCGAGGCCGTGCGGCAGATGAATGACGTCAACCATCGCTTCGGCGCTCAACTTCCCCAGGACAAGGACGAGCTCTTGGGGTTACTCACGGTGAGCACCGCCCCATCAAACCCTCTGCGTTTTTCCTGCCCGTCGTCTCTGTTCATGCTGTATTCGTCAGTCGTGCCATGAGTTTGGATTAGATCGTTGATGAGTTACAATCCTTTAAATTGTTGGGGATAGCTAGATTAATCATCCACCTTAGGATCAGGGACAACGTTGCTCTTTGATTGAGAGACGGACCTTCCAATAGGGAAAGGTGGGGCAGGCTCTACCTAACGACGCTGCCAAGCACCACCTGTCCACCTGCATTCTCCTAAAGATCCGGCGTCCAGGTCCGGTCGTCGGCCATGGCCATGGCTAAATCATTTAGCTTCCTGGCCCTTTTAGTCCAACGATCGAGGAAGAAGAAGGTGAATGCAGCATTGTGGGCCTGCTAGTACGCATTTGAGCCAATGGGCCACTAAGCCAGCGTTATGGGCCTGCTAGTTGAGAGAAAATGCCCAGCCCATCTTTTAAATTTTTTTATGAGGCAACCTGAACTTTCAGCCATCTTATTTGTTCCCAAAAAAAAAAATCAATATGCTGCCGCCGCCCAAAATCACTCAACACAAGATCGCAAATCCCTTCTCCTAAAAAAAAATTTCGCAAATTCGACCGAGCGGCGAGCTGCTAATTCTTGTGTCGCCTCGCCGGTTGCCACTCGGCTCGGCATGGCGGCGCCGATGGAAGGTGTCGGGTTGGATTTTGGCGACGGGCACGGCCGCGTTCCAGCAACAAGCGTGTTGGGAGCGGACCGAGCGGCAGCGGATTTGGCCGTCGAGGAAGGCACGGTCAGGTCGAAGGCAAGAAGCAGTTGCCAGGTGAGGGCGAGGAAATTTGTCGATATTGGGGGATGGAGGAGAGGTCGAGGTTCTCATAATGTTATCAATTTTTTACAATATCATTAGTAACTAATCCATCTCTGATATTTATGGTTTATCATTTAGCTTTTGATACATGTGGATAATATGATTCAGATATCTTTTACTCTTCATTTGAGAGGTGTCATTTTGAACCTACGGTATGATTTTTGTTTTCGGTTTAAATCTGTGTCGCGGCTATCTTTTTTTCGCTAGGTCCGCTACATGATTAGAGTTGGAATTGCTTGTTTCTGCCTTGTTTTAGCAGATTACCAGATATCGAGCCTGAGTTGCAATCGTCTAGGTTGTTGGGGGATTGATTACTATGTCTTCTATAGCCTGTTGCTCATCTACCTTAAAATTAGAGCAAACTTTCTTTTTAAAAAAAAGGAAAAAGAAAACTGAGAACGTTGTTCTTTTGATTGATTGAGTTGAATTTGCTTGTTTCTTTGCGCAGGAAGCCGAAACATGTCTGCTTAGGTTGGAACAGAATGAGGACAAGACGATTTACAATCTAAGCCCAACCGATGCAGCTCTGATTGCGAGGGATCTACTGGACCACCCTGATCCCTACGTGAAGCTTGCTGTTACATCTTGCTTGGTTGAAGTTACCAGGCTCAATGCACCACAGGCCCCCTGTGGTGATGAGGTCATGAAGTTGCCCTTTCTTGGATGAATTGCTCGTGTCTATATGTACTGATCATATCTATTTGCTGCAGTTTCAGGAAATATTTCAGAGAATTGTTGAGACTTTTGCTGATTTGGGTGACATCAACAGCCCCTCCTATGCACGGAGGCTTTCGATCCTTGATTCTTTTTCAAGGATCAAGTGTCCTGTCCTGATGTTGGATCTTGGCTTGGACCATCTAATACGGGACATTTTCCATCATTTTTCCAAAGCTACCTCGTATGAAACTTGTCCTGCATTTATTTTGTTCTTCCTTTCTGCATACATTGAGTGCCATTTTTCTTAAATTTTTTTTCTGTAAAATGAATCTGGGAAATAATGTAGTCGTGGGCTCTTTGTAACCCAATGAATGATTTTGTTACAATTGTGATGTTTATAGTAATAGACTGATCCTTTACATATTACTGCACTTTTCCTGTTGTATGTTGTGCAGACACACATGGTGCTTATGTTCCACAGTTGTGCATATGTTGTTTCTCATACCATTCATTTCCTTTCTTCTATTTTAGCACAAATCATTCAAAAAACGTCATCGGGTGGATGGAACATATATTGAGGGTTGCAATTGAGGAGAGTGATGACGTCCGTGCAGATCTGGCATCATGTCTGCTTCTACCTTACAAAAGAAGCACAAGTAATTCAATCCATCTGTTGTTAGCATTAACAATTTTATTCTTTTCATTGTCACTAATAATTTCAACTTGACTCTCCAGGAAACTTTCCCGGCATCCTTTGGGCTTGCAGAGAGGGTTGTAGGCTCATGCAAAGACCGGTTGAAACCATTGTTTGTCCAGTTACTTAGTGGTACTCCCTTGGATAATTACAGCGATTTTGTTATAGTACTATGCCAAAGATGCTTCTGGTGCTGCGACAAACAACAATGCTGACGCATCCATGACAGATATGGTTAGTGAAAGTAACTCTATATTACTATTTCAGTTTGAGCGTGAATGGATCCATGTTGGAAGTTTGAACTTTGTTGATCCAAGCGTTAGCTCATTTTGGGGCATGTTCGCTCTATTTTTAGAATGTATTCAAATGAGAAAGGCTGCTCTTGATATGAGTTTGGTAAACAGGGGTTATTTATGCTGTGCACTGCCAATAGGTTTGATGTTATGTATGTTCACTTTTGTTTCTGGTGGTGTAATACATTATCCTTTGATACGATGTTACTTGGTATATTTATTATATTTCAAGTGTGCTCTAACTTTTACTCTAAATTACTATTCTGCAGGGCGAAGGTAAAATTTCTGAGGGGCCTATTTCTGAAGAGTCAGCTTGGGTATGCCTTATTGGATGCTCAGTATCTAGAGTTCGAGAAAGTGAGATAAATATCATAACTTGATGTTTAATCTTTTTCAGGATACTTCAAAGATGGAGCAAGATGATTGTCCAGGACAAGATGGTACTCATCCAACCATTACTCCCGCAAATGCCATCGAGCAACGACTGATTAAAGATGAAACTAAGTCTCCATCTGCTGAAGAAGAATCTGTGAAGAAGCTAGACATTGATAAAGACACTGATGAGGATACCGGTCCGAAGGTAATTTGTTGTTATTAGTTGACTATTGTACATGTATTGAAGTGGTGTCTTTGCACATCAGTTATACGTGTAAATCATTGGTTGAAGATTGGGTTTCTTTGTTGCCTATTTTTAGTTTCACATTTGGATACTCTTACTGATCTAAGATTGTTGGTAGATAAAATGTTACAGTAAGCTCTTACTTGGTGGTAATTATAGTTTTAGAAGACCTTCTCTACCTTTTCTCTCTCTTTTTTTAACTTAATGCTACGGTCTTCTAGTTGGTGATAGTTTCAGTTGCATTTGAAATTATATTGTAGTGAGGCATCAGTAGGAGTTTTAAGCATGCTACAATAACCTAATTTGGCTGACCACAATAACTAATTTTTATTAACTTTTGTATTCAAGGAATTGGTGTCCACAACAAAGACAGATAAAACAAAGGACCAACAAAAGGTCAACGGGGTTTCAGGAAATGCCTGCAGGAAACTGAAGAGGTATGCATACTTGATACACAATCCCAGTCTTCGACATGATTTCTTTTTGGTTTGTGAGGACATTTTCGATCCTTTTGGCAGGCCCCTCCCTCGAAGAAAAATAAAATGCTGGATGAAAACCTTGTTGGCTCAAGAATTAGAGTTTGGTGGCCTGATGACAAAATGTAAGTTTTGATGATCGTCATATGTGTTTCTTATCTTTTTTATAAGAATGATCCTAGCATGGTTAATTTACAGCCCTGTATTCACCAATGCTTCATTTGATTTGAGTACTGGAATAACATTTGTAGTCCAGACATTCCTCTAGTCTATACACCTGTAGTTTATACTTCCTTGAATCTTCTTATTTATACTATGTATTGAGTAGGCTGTTTACTCCATATGTTGCATGTAGTCTGTTTGATTTATAAACGAAGTCTTGATTTGCAGGTTCTATAATGGTGTTATAGAGTCATTCAATGCTTCTTCAAAAAAGCACAAGGTGCTCATTCTTACACAGGATTTATCTGCATGCTTTGTTTATCCCCTTGACCTATCTCTTATCTCTTATACTTCTAAAACGCGTGCGTTTTCTCGCAAAAAGGTCATGCCACGTCATTCAAGTTTTCTCAATCGTTGGATCCATCTCCTGATAAAGGTGGTCCGTTCGATTTGCCCCTCAGAAATGACATCTAGCCCCTTCTAGAAACTGTGAATTATTTCCATGTCTTCCACTTCTTTCAGAAAATTTTCTTCTAGACCCTACGCGATGGAAAAAATAAATTCCTGATCCTTCCACCACCCGTGATTCATGGAAGCGGTGGCACAAAACTTTCTTCTCCTGTTCACCGCCTGGCCCACAACGAGTTACAGCAGTACTAACCTCCGTTCCATAATAGCTGTCGCTTTTGACTTTTTGTTGTTACGTTTGGCCGTCTGTCTTATTCAAAAATTTTATGCTAATATTGATACAAATATGACATGATGAAAGTATTTTTACCGATAAAACCTACTATGAAAAAATAAATAACATTTGCATAAGAAATTTGAATAAGACGAACAGTCAAATTTGATGTCTGAAAGTCAAAAGCGACAACTATTTTGGGACGGAGGGAGTAATTCTCAAAGGCTCCAGACTTTTCCACTGATGAAGGAAGAAATCTGGAATTTTTCCCCACCGTTATAAAGCTGCTGGTCCCCCAGACAAGATCGAGACTAAAGAGAGAAAAAAAAAACAAAATCTTTGACCTGATCTGAAAACGCTGTAAGCAAGGTATGAGATTTTCAATCCGCATTCTCTTTACTGTTTTCTTTCATGAATCGAAAACTTTGAGTTTTATTTTTCTTTAATCTTTGGTAACTGAATCCCATCGCCGTGACCTTCGCAATCGTTCCCTGATTTGATTCAATACTGGTGCATGGGATGGGGATAGCAGGCACGCATGGCGGCCGTGCGGCCGTGGGCAGTGTAATTAACCCAATAAACTATCTCTAATCTCCCTACTGTAGCATGCATCACATGCGTGTAATCCCAGGGTAGCTAGCGACATGTACTTTGAACTAGGACATGTCCAGCCATACAATGTGCAGCTTTATGCCTCTACTACTCTTTGACACTGCTAGAATCGACATTAGTTTAAATAGATTTAAGCTATATACTTTATAGTTTATGCCGTCATTCAGACCTAAGGCACAACAGTGCACATTGTATGTCAGTGTGAAAATAGATGAGATAACAGATTAGAGAGCAGAGCTATTTTCTTTCAGCATTAGAAAGCTAGATAGTCCTCCATCAAAAACTATGCATTCACAGTCCTGCACATCAAAAAACAAACATAGGGAGCAGAGCTATTTTCTTTCTGCAAGCTTTTGCTTTTGCTAATCAGTTATTGACCTTATATTTTATCAATTTAGGATTTTTTTTTTCCTAACCGTTGTATATGATGCAACTAACACGGTTTTACTGTACTATATCCCTGAGTAGCAAGAAAGCTAGATTTTTGCAATGGATGGAGACAGCACAAATTTTTTTAGTCCACTTCGCACAGCTACACTACACAGGCAACCACAGATGAACACTCTTACCATTTTCACATGGATGGAGACAACACTTTTTTTTTTGGCACATAACTCTGATCAGGGTGTGACCCTGTTTCTGCCTAATGTCCCATTAGCAAAATATTTGTCTTTCAGCTGACGCTAACAAAAAGTACTTATGAGCACATAGAAGCTGTAATGGTGGAAATATCTCTGAATAAAGCTCAGTTTAGCTGATAGATAATTGATCTGGGCTTAGTAGCATTCATCTAAATATGTGTACTTCACAACACTACATCTGACAAACTGAACTTTGCACTGCACTTTCATCATAACACTAAATTTTGTAATATACAAGACATTTGTAATATACAATATATATTGCAGGATACGTCAAGAAGTTGCATTCAAGATGACACCGAGCTGGATCTGATGGATACTGAAAATCAGGAGTAAGTATCACAATTTCATATCATATACATATCAAATTTCGGTTTAAACAACAAGTAAAAAAATACAGGCTTAGTTTAGAAACATGAAGCAATTACAAAAAGGTTCTGTGATTATAAGTTCCAAATAATCTATGACTTACATGATTTTGTGCAGCGATGACACCAAACATAATACCTCAATGACTAAAAGGGCATTTCCTGACAGCAAAGATCTGCCAATGGCCAGGAAGCAAAAACAGTAAAAAGACCATGTGTGTTCTCTTCCTTTTCTACTTTATCAATGTATACAAATTTATTTACTATTGATTTCTGATCCACTTTTTATTTGTACAGGTTATTTCCAAGCACTACTCCACTACTTGATATAAGTGTTGAGGCTTAACTTCTTTTGGGAAATGATGATAGAGCCGTTCTTATTTTGGGAAATGATGATAGGGCCTTCCTTATTTTGGACAGATTTATCACAACTCTTTTAGATAAGGAATAGAGTTGTCAATAAATCTGCAATATTTTGTAAACTCTGGATGAACATCCTGATGCTATGTCGTTAGATGCAGTCTATGTAAACTCTGGGTGAACATTCTAATCTTAACTGATGTCACTCAAATAATCTACTATCGATGGAGTATGTCCAAACATAGTCTGCTACTTATGAAAGTCTTTTGAATAGCAAATCTCAGCTGCCGTAAAATGAGGGTCACACAACAGCCAGTAACAAAGTTAATAACACAGTTGGCGCGGCAACGCCGCGCAAAAATTCTAGTCTGAAGTCTGACTCTGAACCCTAAATGCTAAGGTGGCATTCTTATTTTATTTCTTTTATAAATGAGTTTTTTATTCCTGGACACTTTCTTATTGTCTACAGGTCGCCTATGATGATGGTGACGTTGAGATATTACTGCTTAGGAAGGAATGATGGGAACTCATTGATGAGGTATGTCCATGAGTTCGGTGCAGTCATATTATCTTCTATTCCGTTTTTATATATCTTTTTCTTATTTATATGTTATCCTTCAGGAGCAAGGCAGTGACCCTGATGTAGCATCTGATATGTAAGCAAACTGTTCTACTTTGCTCCTTTATGTTCAGCCTTGCGATGGCAGTTATAACTATACCAGAACCTTAAAACAATATACGTGATTCTGCCGACAATTCCTACACAAAAGCAGCACGGCTTGTATTAAGAGCTGACTCATATCTCAAAACTTAAAGCAAAGCAGCTGGTGAATATGCATGAGCTTTGGTTTTTCGAGGCGCCAATATTTATCTAGTATGATTAGGCTTTAGGTGAATCCTTGTATGTACTTTCCTCCTTGAGTCCTCTCCATTAACCTGTCTTGTCTCTTCGTGACAACTGGAATAGATTATTGTTCGCTGATTTGTCTCCTCTTGTAGCTGTAACTTTACTATCTATCGGTGACTTCTAGTTTTGAATTCCAAGTTGATTTGCTCATAGTGTTGCATCTCTGATACATCTCTGGATTTACTTCCTTTGTTCTTGTTTAGTGTTACCTGGTACTCCTATTCATTGTTTAGCTCTATGCAAAATGGTGTCATGTATTCAGTTATGAGTTGCTTCTTATTTTCAACCAGGCCACGTGGCAGAAGAGGTAGAGGGAGCTCAAGCCAGGGAACGAAGAAAGGAAGGACAGAAACATCTCATCAAAGGTAACTTTTGATATGGATGAAAATCTTGTATATCGTGCACACAGTTATTTATCTCAAACTGTTTATTGTTCTCTGCACAGTGGCAGTAGGGATCTTCCCAAGAAGAGGGGGCGCCCAAAAGGCGTTCGTTCCAGCAACAATGTGTCAAGCACTGATAGCCTTGTTGTGACTTCAGCAAAGAGAAAAGGTGCAGAGGATACCGAGGAGACACCTAAGACTGGTGAAAACTTCAGGAAAGAGAGTTCAAGGCTCACTCGATCCACTGCAAAGGCTAAAGATGATGTCGTCAAGGCAAACAAGGATGAGGCATGTAGCACTAAAAGTGCTGACAAATCTAATGACAAGGCTGGCAGTGAAGACAAGAGTCCAAAAGGAGTGAAATCCAGTGAAGCTATTAATGAATCCAAGACTAATGATCTTTCAACCAAAAGGAAGCTGAAGGAGAAAGAAAGCGAGCCTTCAGAGAAGGCTCCTGATAAAGTTTATACTGGAAAGAAGCGTGGAAGAAAGAGTCGCAACAACTGAACTGTTCAACTCTTTTCAGGAATGTCTATGTTCCACTAGCCGTCTCAAGACGAGGCAGGTCGCGTTACGCTTGGACTGGCTGCCTGTTATGTCCCGTGGTGAATTACCATCACGAGGTAGCTAGTAGCTATAGCAATCTTACTCTCAGTTGCAATCATAACGTTAGGTTACTTTTTCTCTGTTGGCCAAAATGTTGGTTTACCTGCTGTCAAACAAAGCAGGTTATTTAGGAAGTGAGTTTATTATGCAGAAAAGTTCCTCTGTTTCCTTGTATGTTTGTGAGGAAAAGTTTTCCAGATTTATTTTGTTACCTTTCTGTTCAGACATCGAGCTTGTTACTTTTTGACTGATTCTGCCGCTTTGAGGTTACTAAATAGAACTTGGCTCCACTTATTAAAACTAAGCTCAACTTTGCTCTCCGCATGTAGTGGCTGTAGTGCGCTACTGGTGATCTGGCACCTTCTCTTGAATTCTGAAGGTATGGTGAGTTGACTGCAGCTTTATGGAGTACTATCATCTAGTCCCATGCAGCAGAAATGAAGTCTCCCCTTTCCATTTCTGCTACTGACCTCCGCCTCCTTTTTCCATTTCTGCTCTCGCGCGCATGGGAAACGAGGCCGGAAGGTTCGGCCGGCGCCTTGGATTGAAGAGCGTCGGACGGCAGCTAGGTCCTGTGAGTTTGCACGCCGGTCG
>JAAXCT010003320.1:0-37597 GCA_012490785.1 Eragrostis nindensis | reverse complement strand
CGTTGTCGAGGTGGACGACCTCCCGGCGCTCTTCGTCTTCCCGTCGAAATCATACATTCGTTCCAGGATTTCGTGGTAAGCTCCGACCAATCCATCGCCGGCGTCGCTCCTGTTCCATCCTACAGTTTGGTTCCCCTCACCGTGTTTGTTTCTCCTGGCGATTTTCAGGTGGTTGCTTCGGCCTTCGGCGTCCGGCGGCTGTCTTCGTATAGTCCGTACTACTTAGAAGCCTTTCGCGAAACACACTCAGATGAGCATTTGCAGGTTCGTCTTAATCTTCTGATTTGCTTCCCGTAGTCATTTTTTATTTGCCTGTTAGTTTAATGAATGGGGGCCTCCGCTCCCCAATTTCTTCCCCAATTCCAATTGAAATCAGCTATTGAATCAACGGATCTGTGGTCTGTGCTCCCCAATTTCTCCCCCATTCCCGAAATTATTGATCGCTGGGTACCGATTTGTGCATCCCTCAACTGCCCTATGCTATTTGTTAGTTACATAATACTGGACACGCTGCTAGGTTCTTCGGCCGAGTCCGTGTTCTTTCTCTACTGCATGATTCAGAGATTAGTTTTTTCCAGAATTATTCTCTGTTTGTCCGTCAATTAATATGTTCATGGTTCTTTTAATTAATGGTTCATTGACTCTTTAATTAACTGTACTGCTTTAGGGGAATAAATTAACCGCACGACACCATCTCTGAATCATGAACATAGTTTCTTTATCATCCTGTTTTCTTCTGTAATTTCACAATGTTCTGAGACATCTGTTTATATTCTTTTTTTAAATAATTTTATATTTTTTTGATCCATGGTGATGTCAGGTGAGAAGGCCTCCCACAGAAATGAACGGCAGGTTGAAATCGCTTATTTTAAAAAGCAGCCAAGAGGCAATCCAACTTGATCTTCCTGATATCCCTGGTCCGTCAGTTCCTGGTGCCAATGCTCAGCCTCAAGCACCACCTCGTCAAGTCCCCATATCAGCGGTATCAACAGCACACACTTCGGCATGTGCTAATTGTGCGTCTGCACCAGCTCGGAGGAACCTAAAACGTAATGCAAGTGCTTCTGAACCGATCGTGGAAAGCGATGACGATGACTTCATGCCACCCCCGAAGCAGCATCCCCATGCCCGTGCACGTGTGTCCAGTAGTACGGGGGCTCATTTACGTAGAGCTATGGGTGAGCCTGCTTGTAGCAAGGTAAACGCAAAATTTAAGTGTTTTTAACTTTGATTCTGCTTTTCAGTTTTGATTTCAATTTTCTCCATAGCACTACAATTTGCTCCCTCAGGATCGTGTTTCAGAAATAATTAACATTTTATCATCAGCAATAAATCTTCCAATTGTTCATTAACAATCGTTCTACTTCTGTCTAAATTTCATATAGATGAACCATACATCTTGTTTGCTAAAGGTTTGTCCATATCATGCATCCCTTTTTTTGTAACAAAATTCAGACTACTAAGTGTGCTGTTAAATATGACAGGCCCCTTCTGTACGATGTGCTCCTTCAATCTTAAACAAATTCATTGAGCATCTATCCATGCATCAGCGTAAGAAAATAAGTGATCTTGGTTTTGGGGGCCTCCTTCAGCTTTCCGCTGAGGGGCTGGAGTGTAGTGACCTTCTCTGTTTCTTGATGGACAAATTGAATCCAGAGACAATGATTCTTGAAGTGGGTCATGAAGGAGGTTTACCCTTCACGAATGCCTTGCATTTTGTCCTCTTTGATGTCTTCTCCTTCTTCCTTTCCTCCCCTGGCTTGTAAAATTCACATTTTCCCTGCTTATTACATGAAAACTCACCCACTGTTGGATGTGTCTTTGTTATGCGAACATCAAACCCAGCCTTGCCAGCATAGTAGCAGTAGAATTCATATGCTTCCTCACGGCTCTTAAATCTGAGTTCTCCATTGGGCACTATAGCTGCTGGTATATCTTGGTCCTGCAAGCAATGGTTTTTTTTTTCATGTTTCTTGATCCAATAAAAAAAGCTGCAAGAGTCCATGATTCCATATATAATCACCATATTATGTACCAAAATAGAACATTGAATGGTTGCACCAATCGAGCTAATTCAGGGCATTTGGAAATTTTCAGTCGCGGCATAAGCATTGAGTAAAATTTAGGTGACAGTATCAATCCTTCAATTCCTCTGATTTTCTTTAATGTTTAAACAGTGCAAGCATTCAGTCATTCGTCAGTTTAATTATATCTATCTGTTCAACTAATAGCACTTGGTAGAATCAAACATCGACACAAGATGCTAGCACGCATGGAACAAAATTTTACTTACATGACTGTATGTTTGCTCCGGATCAGGGGTCATCATGGAAGCAGGAGAGATGACTGGTGGAGGCGTCACCCAGGAATCAGGAGCACTGGACGAGGGCGCCGGGAGGACTACATTGTGCGAAGGAGTAACAGGGCTTCCCGCTGCAGTACCCAGCCCCGTGCATATTGAGTTGTTCGAAGGATCAGTCGGCGGCACCTGATCGCAGGTTGCGGTTGTTGCCCCTTCCTTCGCCATCGAATTTGCCGCACCACTAGCGCCTTCTGAGCCACTTTTGGATGATTCAGATGTGGCCGTGCTTGCAGTTGACGGATGCACCCGGGAACATAGATCATTCTCCATCAGGAGAATCGATCCTTGGAGTCGAGGCACCTTGCTTGGCTACTACACGGACAGAAAGAGATCACCTGGTTCTCCTTCTCCCGGCAACTGGATCGCAACAAGTTTGTCTACGCCATGGCTAAGACGACGAGGCAACTGGCCGTATCGCCATGGATGTGCTCTCTCGAGGTCAGGTGGTGGTTGCCGGGCACACGACTGCGTGGTTCCCCTTTCTGATTTGCCAATTGGATCGGCCCAAGGAGAGACTCGGCCTGGATGGACTGGCTCGGGTGGACTCGGGACGGCCGCGCGCAGGGGCTTCAGTGCCTGGCTCCACCAATCGACCTGGCTACAGAATAAGGTATTTTGTAGCTAGCTACATATTATACCTACACTATATATATATATATATATATATATATATATGGATGCCATTTATTTGTCAATTCAGAACAATCAAGAATCCAATTTGTTAGACTAAATTTATTAGTTTCAGATAGCAGATTTCTCATCTATATATGGATAATCTATTTCGTGTACCCGTGACTGGAAATACATGATGTCTCACAAGAGTTGATCTACGTATCTTGATGTCTTTTTGCATTCACTGCTCATGAGGCCTGCCCCCTATTTCCACCTAGTCATCCTAGTTGATTTTTGTGCACGTTCATGATCAAGGGTTCTTGACCTCCATTGTCTTTAGCCAACGGATGACTAAGGTCATTTTCTTTAGTCTAAGCTATTGACTACAGGAACGACTTATGCATATTCTTCACCCTATATCGGGGTGATGGGATTTGGCCACATGAAAAATGGCTGCTTGACTAACTTGTTAATCTCATGTTTGGCCTTCGTGCTCTGAACTCGATTGACATAATTATTTTGTGTTTACACTAGTGTTGTAGCTATTATTTGTACCATGTGCTCTGAACTTGATTGACATAATTATTTTGTGTTTATACTAGTGTTATAGCTATTGTTTGTATCAGAATGTAGTGCATGTATAAGAGTTTTGAATAGTATAAATGGCCACTATGAAGGCATAACAGTATCCATGACCTGGTCTGCCTGCAAGATAGCGTGGTTAGATTATATAGTTTACGAAACTGGAATATTTTCTAAACTCATGCAAAAGTTTTGACTCATTTATGGACAGTGTCACAATTGCTCGTTGGAAAGCTGTCCCCTGATCTCTCCAGGAAACATGATGCAAAGTTACTAGAGTGAAACACTACAGCGCCAAGTGGCTGCAAATGTTCCAAGTGTACCCCCCCCCCCCCCCCCCCCTCTCCTTTGTGGAGAGAAAAAAAAGACCCATTCCAAGAACATGCCCATTGCAACTTTGCCTTATTTGCTAATTGATTTCATATACCTTCATTGCATATCCATGTTTACAATAAGATTGCCAAATATGAACTTATGAAGTCAATACAACACTTTGGAAACAAAGATTCAAACAACTCCCACAACCCCTGCTCTATTGGCATCACCAATAGCAGTTGGGTTGAAATGAGGCTTTAGGTGGTCGCGTCCTTGAAATGCTCAGAACTAACTAACTTGTCACATAAGGATTTCCAATCTTCCAATCCCATTCCCTCGCAATCGCACTTCAGCATGTGCATCACCTTTTCATCGCAATTCTTCTCCTTGGCTTTCAGCTTTTTCAGCTTCTCACCTTCACGTATCTCAGCTTCTAACTTCTTCTGCAACTCTGCTTCCTCTTTAATGAGTCGTTTTGCAATACACTTGTTATTGTAATTGTACTTTTGCTTTTGTTAGCATCACCTGGAGAGAATTTGTTAGCTAATAGAGCAATGGTTAAAGCAGTAATGCTAATGCTTACTAGTGGATGATAAGAGTGATATAATTGTGTGCTTACCCATTCTCGAACAATCCTTAACGGTCATCCGTAGAATGAAATGAGCCCCCTAGTGTATTGTAGGAGGTTGTATGCTATATAGGACGTTGCTCATGCCTTTACATAGCGACATATTTGTTTGGTGGTACAAAATATAAAGGGTGCATTGAATACACGCTAAATGAATCGTCTAAAGTTTGGATGCACCTAGCGCGAGCGGACGAATTTGGCATAATATCTAACACTAGCATAGAAACAAATGTGCTTTTTAGCAAATAATAAATGTGCTTGATTGTATATTTAGAATAGAATTTGATTTGTGCAAAATATGAGTCGTGAGAATATATCATGCGAATGATTGGATGAACATAAAAGGTAATGCTAGCGAAGAAAAACAAATGCTCCTTTTTAGCATATAATGAATATTTGTATTTTGTGTATACATTTTTTGAAGTACTTAATAAATGTGTATATCACTGACTATTTTAGTGGTTCTTTTTGAATTACTTAACAAATGTGTATATCTTTTTTCCCACTGATAGTCATCGATATACGCATTTACGAAGTACTTCAAAAAAGATATACACAAAATACGAATGTTTATTATATGCTAAACAGGAGCATTTGTTTCTTCGTTGGTACTACCTTTTATTTCAATCCAATCTTTCGCTAGATATATTTCTCATGGCTATTTTGTCCACAAATCAAATTCTACTAAATATACGCTCAAGCATATTTATTACCTGCTAAAAAGCGCATTTGTTTCTATGGCAGTGTTATATATCATGCACCCTGGGTGCATCCAAATTTTACACGATTCAAATTAGCATGCGTTCAATGCATTCCATTTATATCCAATACCACCAAACATGTATCTCTCTATATAAAGGCATGAGCATCGCCCTGTATGGCATACAGTCTTTGCGTTTAGTCCTTACAGAATACACTAAAGCGACTCATATTTCATTCTGCGGCTGGCAATCAAGGAGTGTTTTACAATGGGTAAGCACACAATTGTATCACTCTTATCACCCACTAGTAAGCATTTGCATTCCCACGTTAACCGTTCCTCTATTCTCTAACAAACTCTCTCCAGGTGATGCTAACAAAAGCAAAAGCACAACTACGATAACAAGTGTTTTGCAACAACTCTTTAAAGAGGAAGCAGAGCTACAGAAGAAGCTAGAAGCTGAGATATGCCGAGGTGAGAAGCTGAAGGCCAAAGAGAAGAATTGTGATGAAAAGGTGATGCGCATGCTGAACATCGATTTCGAGGGACTAGGACCGGAGGATTTGAAATCCTTCAGTAACAAGATAGCTGAAGCTAAAAGCATTTCAAGGATGGGACCACCTAAATGCCTGTTTGAACCTAGCTGCTATTGGTTATGTCAATAGAGCAGGGGTCGTGGGAGTTTTTTTAATCTTTCTTTTCCAAAAAATGCTACACTCCTTTTATGGTGGTTGCAATGGCTTTATTTGCGGATATTCCTATCTATCATTTAGAAATTTATAATTCTTCTGTTTTACTGGACGGAATTTTATTTGGCAATCTTATTGTAAACATGGATCTGCAATGGAAATATATGAAATCAGAATTAGCCAATAAGGTAAAATTGCAATGGACTTGTTCCTGGAATGAAATCACAATTCTCCTGTTTTCATGTATGTTTTTTTAAGGTTAAATGCCCATTAAGGGCCATCAAATTAAATGCAAGAAATCTTACAAAATTTTGCCCAGCGAGGCAACATATATAATAAGATCTTAGTTTTTCCTGGCGGCCCCCATGCCTCTACTGTTCCAAATTCACTCTCTCTGTCAACGGTCGGATCACCTCGCTGGCCTTGATCCAGCCGTTTGTTCCCACTCCGTTAGCGCCGTTGAAGTTCCTCCGCATCACGCACACATTTGCGAAGCCGTGTTCGTTCTCGACTCTTCCTCGCCTCGACCCTGTACATGCCCTCACCGACGCTCTATGCTGCCGACTGAGCTCGTCGCCGTCAGCGCCTCCTGCCCGGTCGCTGCCGCAGCGGCTCTCCCTGCCCTTGCCTTCTCCAGACAGGCGACCACATTGAAGTCTCCAGCTGCGTCCTCATCCGCTCGCCTCCCAGTCCCAATCCATCCCCAATGCACCAGCAGCCCCTCCACCTCCTCCCCTGCGCCGCCTACCGGCTACCTGTCTGGTTTCTCCTCCCATTGCACAAAAGTGAGCAGATTCTGAGCACACCAATCAGGAGAGGGCGCAAGGCATCAATTCCTCTGCTCACGGGACCTTCCCGGTTCATTCCCAGATCCTCATAGCTGTCCCTATCGCCAGCTCCCTCTGCTACCACCGCATGTGACCCTTGTTTTTTAGGCATCGCCTAGTCGTCGCCTAGGCGTTGTGAGGGGGGTGGGTCGCCACGGGACGCCACAGGGTTTTAGTTACGCCACAGTGCTGTGAGGGGGATGGGTTGCCACATGACACCGCAACGCCTCAAAAACATGGCATGTGACTATGGCATCGACATCAGAGGTGAGTTCTGTTAAAAAAATCATTCTTTGAAAAGTTACTATCCTAATTTACTAGGATTTTTTTTCGACAAACTTGTCGTTTGGGTTCAATTAAAGAAAAGCTCTGCTATGTTAGGCTTTATCCTACAGTTTTTTATTTCAGAACACAATTCCATATCTATGTTATTTCATCAAGAATTTGGGAGCAATTCTAAGTCTCAAATCTGGGTGCTAAACTGAACTCCTTTTTCTTTTGTGTTGAATTTTGACTGAGCGGTAATTACATCTGAGGCCTGGGACTGTGCAGAGAACACTAAGCTAAAAAAGATTCCATAAACCTGTTCCCTCTAAGCGCCAGGTAGGCTCTGATATAAGGTGTACGATTGCAGCAAATACCTTTAGTTGGCATTAGTTTTCGGTGCCCCACTGTTATGGTAATTACTTGACTGAATTGGCGCAAAGTTTTATGATGTTCCATTTGAAATCAAATCATGTACTTTGTCATGTCATCCCGCGACAACACGCGGGGTCTCAGCTAGTACATCATATCTTGTAAAGGACAGCCAGCAGAATGCCTGAAATTGGAACATTGGAAATCAAGGTTGTCCCTTGTAGCATTTGCATTCCTGGCCAAAGTATCTGCAATAACACCGCCACCATCACCGTCGGTTGGGAGAAGAAGCGCAACTCGTCTTGATCGTGGTATTTGACGAAGAGGCAACAAACCAATTGCCGTAGGAGACGTCGAAGAGGCTACAGATAGCTGTTGATCATCGACAACGGGTCGCCACGCCTTGCAGGTGCACGATGTCGCGAGGCTGCGCACTTGGATGATTCACGACTTCAGCGAGCGCGTCGTCTAGGAAAATCGCCATGGCCGCTGGAGTCTCCCATTCAAGACGACGCATATACTAATACTATAGTCTATAGATGAAACGACGTGGAGGGCTCTCAAAAACAATTAAGGCGACAATATATTGGTTAGTACATTTTATAACGTACGGAAACAAATCAGGACCCTGCCCGTTTTGATTTCGTACCCGACGACGTTAATCAAGGGCTTGTCTACCTGACACCCGAGTGTTTTAGGGTCTACAAACACTCGAGTGTTTCAAATCCAGAAAACACTCGAATTCTGAAGCAACCCAAAACCGAGTGTTTCAGCGCTTTTTGACACTCGATTTTTTGACCTTTGGATTTTGATCTTGTGGTCGAGATTTGAATGCCGTTACCCAATTGGAAATACCACGTCAGACATAAAAAAATATAGGGACGGCGGTTAAACAGGTCCAAAGAAAAGCTCATAAACAGGCTCAAAGAATAAACATGCATGATTTTGATCCTGTTGCGAAGCTGCTTGGCTGAAACAGAACACTAGTCCATCCAAAACAAACAGAACCAGAAAAGCAAGATGGGGTGGGAGCAGGAGTACTTGGGCGAAAGCACCCAAGATGAGAAACAAGGTACATACCAATCTGTTGCGTTCACCTCTCCTACTGAGTAGAATTGCAGTAGCAAAATTGATGAAATTGAGATTGGAACTTACACAAGCATGAGCTTCATAACATTGAGTTTGCATACAGAACATAGATCTGGCCAGAAAAAAGAGTAGGTCACAAAGTTTTGATATGAAGCTTTGCATAAAAACTGGCAGAGATCAAAACTTTGATAGATTGTGCCATTAGTCACAGGACCATCACAGATTGGAAAAAACAAAGACATGACCTAAAAGATGAATATTGTAGCACAACTTGTACATTCTCGCAATAATTACAGTTCCTGTGCCAAGAATTTACATGACATAAAACCTAAATTTACATGGAAAATTAACTGTAAAAAAAATTAGTAGGACCTGTAACTTTGTTTCAGTGTCAATATATGAACACTATAGCCAAACCAAATATACACGGAGTCCACATGCCCACAGATTCGGTGTCTCATCGCCGCTAGTCACACACGTGTCCCATCACGGCCAAGCAAAATGGCGCAGAAAAACCTCAAAATCACCTATTGAAACTAAATGAGTGAGTAAGAAATGCAGGGCAGAAATAGCTTCGATTCACCCAAAAAAAAAAATCAAGTCACTTGCAACAAAATTAGCAGAGAGGTAAGAGGAGAGCAGAACAATAAGACAAAATCTGGAAACAACTTCTCATCTCTCTTCAACCCAAACAAAAACAAGGCGAATCAGCTACCTCCCTCGGTCTCTCTCTAGTTAATCAGCTACCCCAAAGTCTCAAATGAATGTCCTCATCATCACAGCCAATCGCACTACAAGGAATCGAAACACAGGGAAGACGAATTGGTGGACAAAAAACTAATGGGGCAAAACAAATCGAACCCAATCAACAGATCTTAGATTGAATGCCGCCACATCCAGGTCACCGCTTTGCCACCGCTGCCTCCCGTTCGCCGCCCTCCCAGGTCACCGACGATGAGGAGGATGAGGAAAATGGAAATGAACAGCAACTCAAACAAAACAGAGAGAGAAACCAAACAGAACAGAGGAGGACACCTGTCACAACAGGAATGGACGGTCACAAAATCGAGTGTCACGAAGCCACAAATCACTCGAGTCGAAATCAAATATCCAAAAATTATTATGGTCACAAATAGTCAAAAACTGTATGGAAAAAGAGTAAAACCTCATACAAGGAATACATACATATACATAAGCTTACAATCAAAATTACATATATTCCAGACTAAATATACATGTCATAAAATTGCAAATTTGACATAATGAAACTGTGAATTTAGCAAACTATAAGCGTACCAGACAATTAAAAGTCATGCTAAGATGAGTAAATATGCAAATCTATAATCTGTTGCCAAACAGATACAAGTAGCTAATGCAAAAACAAATTGATTTAGATATCAAAAAGGCAAAAGTATATTATGATGACAAAAAGTCAGATTTTTTTGGAACTATTGAAAATCCTCAGAAGAAAACGATATTCACAAATACAAATATTAAAAAATAAATATTCAAATTTTAACTATGGAAACAAATATTCAAAACTTAGTGGGGGCTAGTGTAAATCCTCAGAATAAAAAGCATTCAAAAATTAACAGACATATAAAATTCAAAAATACAAAATGTTATTATGGAGTCATATAGTCAAAATTTTGTGGGAACTGGTGTAAATACTTAAAAGAAAAAGTATGTACATATTCAAAATAGAAAACTTACATATAGTAAAACTTAAATTTACACTCATTGAATTATGTATATCTAACAAACTGAAACTGTACCTACAACATCAACATACTGTACGACCTCAATAAACAGAACAATACTGCATACGAAACATCATTCAAAATCAGTTGTATGTACAGTTAGGTAGATTGCAATGTTCCCATGCAAACTTAACAATGCAAATCAGTTGTGTGTATGGTTAAAAACTTAAAATAGCACTTGATACCTTTCATGTTTTTACAGGCAGAAACATTAAACAATACTGCATATGAAACATCATTCAAAGAGACAGATCCTTCTACTAGCAGAAACACATGCAATGACGACAGAAATATGCATGAGGTAAGTCCTAAAAACGATGAAGATGGTGATACAGAATTGACCATGCAAAATAAAATCACAAATTTTCAAACAGACATCATCATGAGTATAGCAGACATCGTCATTTTATCTTTTCAGGTTTAAGTGAAAATAATGCCACATAATCAATGCTATATTCTACAGATTTACAAAATCTTTATTGCCTCATTGTGAATCCAGAAAAGACAAACTCACAAATTGTGTAGATGGTAATATAATAGAAAAAACAAGAATGGTGAGATTAGTTAAAACAGTTTGTGCAATTACTCGCTGCTGCTACAGACTAGAAACAACAACAAGACATCTTAATGGCTATCTATGCAACTACCAGACTTAGTTCCTAACAGAGAATAACATTGCACGGTGACTGACAAACTGACATGCTAGCTGCTAAGTGCTAATATGCTAAGCTGAAGCTAAGCAAGCATGAATCGATAAACTAAACAATTGAAGATGCCATGACTAGTCTGAAGGTAATGATTGTTAAATCTTTTGCTACAAGCACCAGAAAGCTCTATTTGATACACTACACAAGGACAAACAAGTCAGGGTCTTCTTACTGCTGGAGCCTGTCCTTTTTTTGCGACATGCACATGAACATCGAAATACAGATAAGAGTTTAACCAAAAGACCCAAGGCATATGAACTGATTTTTCAGTGAGCACTTGCATGTATCGAATGGCCAAAATACAGCATCAAATCGAGACAAACTAAATCAATGGCGTCACGGACAGGAAACAAAATCACATCAGGAACCAGAGGTAGGAGGAAGGGAGACATTTCCCTGGGCTAACAGGATGTTCGCCGGCAAACCGGATTCGACGAGACAGGAAACAAACGAACCAATTGAAGACGAACAAACATCTACAGAACCTAGTAGGCGGCAAATCTAGCCAAAATACGACGTAATAGCAACGGAAATACGAAAACCTTGACCACACACTGGATCACCATGAGTAGAAAATTCGAATCCATGGAACCAATCGAAGGAAACGTACTAGAAATGACGAATCCTAGGAATCGATGTCGCCTACTCATCAAGAGGTAGAAGAAATAGGGGGAAATGAAAAGATTAGGAGTGCCACCGCGCGCTGCAGCTGCAGCAGGCGTCCAAGGCGGCGCTGCTCGACGACCCACGGGTCGCCGCCGCCGCCGCCGCCACCGCGGTCTACTCCGACGACGAGGAGTCGGACGAGCCCGCCGCGGCGCGCCAGCGGTGACAAAAATTGGAAGACGAAAATATACTATGACAGGTGGAGCCACAAAGATAGAGGCGACGGAAAACAGAGGAAGATCGAAGGAGCCGTAGGGATCGCAGGACAAACATCGACGGCCACAAAATCGAGTGTGGCGAGCGTTCAGAACACTCGAGTGTTCTTTAGCAAATCCGTTAATCAACGATTGCACGTACGCAAACTGCCGGCAATTGGGTCGTACGCGGCACGATCCTTTGCCCACACAAACTTCATCGGCCTTTTCCCCCTATACCCGGCGGCAGGACCTACTTCTTCTACTCTTCCCGACTTTCACCTTGACCTAGTAGATCGCAGCCCAGCACCATCGTTTTCGATCACCCAACCCAACCCAACCCTGCCGATCACATGGCCTCTCCATGGGTCCTGCTCCACCGCATGGTGGACTTCGCCGATGGAAGAGCAGCGGCAACCGGAGAAGGATCAACCGGCGGCGCGGGCAAAAAGGTAGCCCTCCCAATCGGCGACAGAGATCCGTCCAGCGCAGCGCGGATTGCCGGCGAGGCGATGGCGGCCGGCATGAGACCTGACGTGGTCGTGGTCAAGCCCCCTGAGGTGAGCCGTCTGGTGCTGGAGATCTCGAGCACTGACCAGTTCCTTGATCATGTTGTGCAAGAAGTACATAGTGGTCGGATCGTGTGCACTCACCGGGGCCTCATCGTGCTGTACACCGGCACGTATGCACCTGGCGGTGGCTATTCAATTTACGGCGGTTACCTTGTTTATGACGCCACCTGCAAGTCCCTCTCCACGATTCCCCGCTTCCCAGATCAATCCCCAACCCAGCAGCTTCCGGTTCTCCAGACACCATCCAATGCCTTGGTCTCGCAAGCGCGGCCATCCTCCGCTGCAGCAACGGGCCGGACTACCTTGTCGCCGAGCTCGTGACGACATGGAGCAATGAGCTCCCCGACGCCGAGCTCTTCCTATGGTGGTCGTCATCCACCATAAACCCAGCCCGCGAGTGGACACGGAGGCCGGTGCGTCTGCCTCTTCCGTCTGAGCTGACTGGGCCGAGGTACCTCTTCACCATCGACATGGTGTTCTTGGTTGGGGCATCTCTTGTTTGCTGGGTTGATCTTCTCGCAGGCATCTTGGTCTGCGACCTGACCGCGCCGCACGAGCCAGGGTTCAGGTTCGTCCCGTTGCCCGAGGGGTCCGAGATGCACGCCGCCGACGGTCACCGGCCTCGTCCCGAGGAGTTCCGTTCCATGGCCTGCGTCGGTTCTGCCATCACGTTTGTAGACTTGATCGGTTACACTCAAGGTCGCCCGGCAAATGAAGTAGCGATGAAAACATGGACGTTATCTCCTGATTTCAAACAATGGAACGAAGGCTCGGTTGTGCTTATGGGAGATCTCTGGGAAAGTGAGAGCTTTAAGCAAATGCAGCTGCCGCGAGTCTGGCCGATGTGCCCCGTCCTAAGCTTAGACGAAGAAGGCGTCATCTGTGTGTACTTGAATGACATGGAGAGGGTGAATCAGATTGGTGAATTTGGAGACATTGTTGGAAGCTACCCTAAGATCAACGCACATTATGTGGTACTTGTTGACTTGCCGCAAAACAAGGTTCTGTTTTCCACCAAAACAGAACCTTGCGAATTGCTTATGCCTTATCTTATGCCCTATCTCCTTGCAAGTGACTTCAGTTCACACCTCCATCAGCCTGTCTCGAAGCATCCTCCTACTGCTACCACCACCGCCACCAAGGTACGTACTGGGTTCATTTGAATTTGTAGCTGAGATGCAAAGGGGTGCTGTAGTGGTTGCAGCGTCAGAAGATGACTATGAAATAAGTGGAGGGGTGCCGTTATAGTCACAGCAGAAAATCTGTAACTTTGTACGTGTCTGCCAAATCATGCTACATATTTCTGTTTCTGTTTGATTTGCTTCATGTCGTTTTTATTTCAACTGAACTAATAGTGTCGTTGGGTGGGTATCAAAATATAGCATAAAGATTCTGTGGCTGCAAATTAAATTTTCGAAGGATTTTGCTACTAGCTAGGTCTTGTTAATGTTGTGCGAGCAATCAACTATAAATTTGCACCGAAAAGTTGTCTTCCAGGTGCAGGACTAACAAAGGCAGTGCAGTACCTTGTGCCTAATGTAAAGTGTGTTTAGTTGTTACCCCAGCCTTAATTTGTTCGAAAAGCAACAGGACAAACCACGTGCACGGTGCAGTACCAATCAACTATTAATTACTGCTTGCTGAAAAAAATAAGAGATCTTTTTTTGAGAAGGTAAGCATTTCATTATCAACACGTGGAGTTGCTACAAGATTTAGTTGTTGCTTTTAGCAAAAAAAAACAACAAACACCAAACAAAGGGTTCTTGTTACGTACGAGACCACCAACGAGTACTGGATGGCTTCTCTCTCTATAGAGACCCAAGCCCAACGGAGCAGCTTCGCTTGAGATAAGTTGAGAAACTACTGCTCTCCTATACATATTTGTGAACGTGGAGACATGTCCACTCCGTTATCACGCACGTTGCTTCCATGCCAGAGTTTGTCTCATCTCGACAAATACGGCGGCATCGAGAACAACTCGACAAGAGGATAAAAGATGGAGGCGCCTTCCTAGCGTCCTTGTAGCATGATTAACACGTCTGAAACAGGGTCTTTGGAGAAAAACACCAAAGATTACATGGCGTGAGGAAAACAACACCAAAGATTACATGGCGTGAGGAAAACAACACCAAAGCATTCTGTTTTCCTCACGCCAGGTAATCTTGAATTTCTGTATCGACGTACTGAAACTCTTTTCCTCCCTTAAATTAATGAAAGGGCAGTGCTCTCCTGCTCATATTTCGAAGAAACAAATACTGACCGTGTAGGCATAATTATCTTCTGCCTCATTTGTTTGCGCTGCCTATAGCGCTTTGCCGGTTGCTGTTTTTTACTGCACACACTAAGCCTCGTTTTAGTTACCAACTATCGGAGTGAGGCTGATTGTATGTTTAGTCTCAATAGCCACTAAAAAGTATTTGTTGACATGTTTTTCACCAGCAATGCGTCCGGTAGGGTGGGTCGGACTGGGATTCTCTGTTGACCTCCCCTCTGCCGTGAGGTCACTGACTTCGTATCGTGAGTGACCCGCATGTCAGTGACGCAACCACTTCCGGGTGGGTCCTGTTTAATCTCACCCCGATCGTTGTCTCCTCACGTAAGCTCGTCCTCACGCAGACTCCAAGGCCGGCCTTTTTCTCGTACTCTGCCAGGATTTCTACTATTACCATCTCTCCCCTCTGTGCAGACCTATTCCACCTCGACCAAGATCGCAGCACCATCATCGTGTTCCACCATCCAACCCAATTACACTGCCGATCATGGCCCCTCCGTGGGTCCTGCTCCACCGCACGGTGAGCTTCGTCGACGGAAGAGCAGCGGCGACCGGAGGCACGAGCAAAGACGGAGAAGGATTTACCAGCGGCGCGGGCCAAGCAGCAGCCGCGATCGAGTGGATCGACGTCGACCGATCCAACCCTGGAGAGGCGATGGTGGCCGCCATGGAACCCGATCCGGTCATCGCCAATCCCCCCGAAGTGACCCGTATGCAGGTGCGGGTCACGAGCACTCACCCGCTCCTCGAGCGGATTCTACGAGGAGAAGTACACTCCGGTCGGATCTCGAGCACTCACCAGGGCGTCGTCGTCTTCTACACCGGTCTCCACTCTAGGGCAGGATGCTACCTGGTTTACGACGCCGCCTCCAACTCCCTCTCCGCGATCCCGCCGCTCCCCGAATCGATCCCCAACCCGCTCCTCGGTGCTCCTCCATACACCATCTACAGCCTTGGTGCCACCACCGCCATCCTTCGCCACGGCGACGACGGCGGCGGCGGCGGCTACCTCGTCGCCGACCTCGCCACCACGTCGCGCGCCGAGCTCCCCGACGCCGAGCTGTTCCTATGGCGTTCGTCGTCGTCCGCCGTGATCAACCCGGCCGGAGAGTGGACGCGGAGGCCGGCGCGCCTCCCTCTTCCGGCCGAGCTGTGCGGGCCCACGTCCTTCTTCACCGTCGACATGGCGTTCTCGCTCGGGGACTCTCTCGTCTGCTGGGCCGATCTCCTCGCGGGCCTCTTGGTGTGCGACCTGGCCGCCGCGCCGCACGAGCCCGGGTTCCGGTTCGTCCCGTTGCCCGAGGGCTCCGAGATGCACACCCCCGACGGTCGCCGGGGCCAGCCCCAGGAGTTCCGTTCCATGGGCCGCGTCGGCTCTGCCATCACGTTTCTCGACATGATCGGTTACACTCAACGTCGCCCTGCACATGAAGTAGCTATAAAAACATGGACTTTGCCGTCCCCTGATTCGAAGGAATGGCGTGAAGGCTCGGTTGTGCTTGTGGGAGATCTCTGGGCAACCGAGAGCTTTACGCAAATGCAGCTGCCACGTGTCAGGCCGATGTGCCCCGTCCTCAGCATGTGCGAAGAAGGCGTCGTCTGTGTGTGCCTGAATGATTTCGAGAGGGTGAATCGGATTGATCAATTTGGGAACATTGTTGGAAGCTATCCGAAGGTCAACGCTCATTACGTGCTTCTTGTGGACTTGCCGCAAAACAAGGTTCTGTTTTCCACCAAAAAAACAGAACCTTGCGAATTGCTTCTCTCCTATGTTCTGCCCCATCTCCTTGCAAGTGACTTCAGCTCACACCTGCAGATCACAAAGCATCCAACCTCTCCCACTACCGTCACCAAGGTATACTTTCATCTATATTGTGCTGTTGTTTCGTTCCAACTTGAATGATGATCACTCTCCTCCATTGCACTATATTATTAAAGTTGACATATACATCGCCAGGCCAATTATTTTCGACGCAAAGCCAGATCAATTATATATGTGTGTTCTGTTGTGTGTTCAACTTGTTCCCATAAAGAACTGACCTCAGAGACATGCTATGGTATACTGACTCTTACCACAATATGTACTGCCAAACTTTGGTGCATGGGGCCATGAAGCCAAGACTAAGCATTGTCCTTGTTGCCCTTTATTTCTCCATCTTAAATGGTTCATTCTTACCAACCGTTTGGCTTAGATATATACTAGTAACTTGGATCAGATTGAAATTATTATGTTTCACAAACATCTGTTTATTTTTTCCTGACAGAGACGGGAAGAAGCAGAAGAAGCAAGCACGGTAGGAGCTGTCACGAAGAGGGCGAAGTACTGAACGACTGATCCCTGTTCTGCCATCATTTTTTCTGCTAGAGAGGAAGCGGGAAGGCACTGAACGACTGATCACTGCTACCATGTTATCTGCTAGAGAGGAAGCAGGAAGGCACGAGATATCGAGAAGCAGATGTTCTACTGAATGGATTCTTCATTTTATTCAAACAAATGTAGAACCAGTCCACCGCAAAAAAAAAATGTATAACCAGAATGGATGGTTTGCTCTTCTGCTTATTACCGATTCTTCCTCTCAAATTGAGACCCATTGTTTGTAGGTATGATGATAAAGTAGTTACTTCGGATATTAATTAATGAACTTTATAAGAGAGTTATTCATCGGAACAACAACCTTGCTTATCTATTAAAAGGAAGTGAATTAGCGCCAGCAGATTTAGTAATGTGCTAGGAAAAATTGGTACAAAAAGCCATGAATGCACTTGTGGGTCCTGCGGACAACCGATGAGGGATGTCCACAATAAAATATACAACTCACTTTCGGAAGTAAATCATTTAACTGAGGGTAAAAAAGGGAGGTTTCGTGAGACTCTGCTTAGGAAACAGGTCGATTACTACTCGGATGTTCTGTCATTGCTGTGGGTCTTTGCTCTTGCTTATCTTCTGGGTCATGAACCGAGCCACAGACAACACCCAAAACTAAACAGTCCTGGCCATTTCCTGCGTAAGTAGGTAGGAGCAAGGGATTATCGGTAGCAGGGGCAGACGATGATGCTATGAATGGCTTAAGTTGCGACCTAGGCAAGCACGAAACAGCAACATGTACCAAATTCTGGGGCCTCAAACCAAACGGAACAAAGAGCAATCTAGTGAAAACAAAAATAGGATTGCTTCTGCGGCGAGAATACTCATTCTATCGGTTATTGCGAGGCTGGTGATCATAAGTCCACGAACGCTGCTTTTGCCAAAGCCACCGCTGACCCTATGGCTCTAGCAATATAGTTTGTTCTAGCAGTGCTCCGAACACTGCTCTTAGAAGCATACTCCGTACAATACACAAGGAAACATATGTTCACGTACAACCTGTCTGGCACTCGCTACATGGGATCTGGATTTGGTGTCCAGGATCCAGATAGAGTATGAGTCCAGAAACCAGATTGATCAATCTTCGAGAATTTCACGAAAGCTGAAGGTAGAATGCAACTGCATTGTTTACCCTTAACATCATTTAGTGAACAAGGAAGAGATTTCCACGCCCTAAGCAAAAACACCTGGAACTAAATTTAAATCAACGGAGGCGAAACGCAGACAAATCTCAAATCATGAACCAGAAGGGTCCTAACAGAAACGCCTACTCGGATTTCTTAGGTTGCAGTGGAGTCGTAGGTTCAGGATGCTGACCGCTGAGCAACTGCTTCCACTAAATGTTCAGCCAACAGACATTGTCAGGAAGGGAGAGTGGAGCATATGAAATCAGCATGCCCAAGCCCTAGTCGAGTGACGGTGCACCTGGTCCAGCAGAATGTTCCTTCCTCATCGCCTCAGATGCCTCCCTGGAAATGTCAACAAGATTATTCAGAAACGTCAAAGGTGGATTCAGGCAATCTTGAAGATGCAAGGTACAACCAGGTCCAATGATTATCTTTTTGTTTACAATACAAAATGCGACTGTTTCGTGCAAAGAGTGTTAGATACAGGTTGGAAGTTTACACAGACGATACATCATGAAAAAGCATGCCAGTGATAAGATTCATGAAAATGTGTTCCAATGGATTATTATAGGATGTCATTTACTCATTCTAACAAATAATACATAAGTTAATGGTATGAAAGGCAATAGATAGAACAGTACCAATAAGCATTCCTCATGTCCACATTTGAAGGATCGAGTAGCAGCCCATTCATGAATGCATCACTTGCTTCTTTGTACTCCTAAGAACAAAAGATGGAGCAGATGGTCTAGGAGGAGGTTCAATGTACAAAAGCAGACAAATTGTAGCCTTATCTCACCTTAAGAGACATAAGAGCAGCTCCTTTACGATAGTAACCTTTTTGCCACTCAGGCCGTAGTCTTATGCAAGCATTAGCATCACGTAGTGCATCCCTAGATTCACCAATTTTCAGATGGCAAAAGCTTCGATTTGAATACAGGGTTGCATCAGCAGGATCCAACTCGATTGCCTGATGGTACCAAATCGTGAGAACTACAGTCTAACATTCCAGAATGAAATGTGACAAATTGATTTTGTTGATGTATATCACAATCTGTTCCACTTATGAGCAAAAAACCATAGCAGCATGCTCAAACTTGATGCAAGAATCAAATGAAATTAAACATAAAAATAAAACCAAGGCTTCAATCCAAGAAAAAAAGCGAACCTATCAAAACATGTAACCGTGTTAAAATTACCGAATAATTTGTAAGAAAATAGTGGTTTAAAAATTTCATTTTTATTTAGTTTTATGTATCTGTGTGTGTCAGTTTGGTGGAGGTAGTTGTGTGGCATGTGTGTCTCCTTCTCAGTTTAGTGACGGTGGTGGCGTGGCGTGTCCCTCAGCAGTATCCCAAACATTTCAAATGATTTGTGAGGAAGCATGTACCATGTAGGCAATGCAAATTTGCAAATTGGTAGAACGTTTAATGCTCTTTTTGTACGAAACACCCACTAATTGATTATGCACTAAAAGTGATTTTAGGAAGACAAAACACATGATAATGAACCTCTGTGTAGAATTTTGAAGCACCAGCATAGTCCATTCCTGCAATTGCTTCGTCACTTAGTAACTTCAACTGAGCCTTTTTATCCTCAGCACTTACTTCATCCTAGATAATTGAGATTGGAGAAACTGATTCAGTATTAAAGAACAATACAGATGCTGTAAACCTATACAAAGTCAGCACAGAAGATGCTCCATTACTCAAACAAACTGCTGCAACTACCAGTAAGTGGTGTTCTAGCCATGTGCAAACTATCAAAGTTTAACCACATTATTTAGAGAGACAGCTTTAGCCCTTGTCCTGAACTAGTAGCAACTGAAATACTAAAGTAGTCACACTCATTTCCAGGCCACTGTTTTTAGTAAACTTAGCTAATAAGGGCACACCTGTAAACCAATCACACATGCTAAATTAAAACTGATTCACAAGTGATGAACGATTCTGCAAATAAATGGCTACATATACTACGCTGATCTGTACTAGTATGAACCTTGATGTTAGATTAGTCATCAACAAGTACAACATGTGTAGAATACCAAAACAAGCACCAATTCAGCCCTAAGTAGAATATTTTTAAAGGAAAAGAAAACATGAACAAAGCTTTGAGATGATAAGTGGTTTGGTACACATGAATTCAGCTGAAAGTGCAGCGGGATACCTAATTGACTTTACAATATGTCAATATACCTTAAACCAAAAAATGTTCTACAAATAAAAAGGCTCAAAGTATGAAACACATGAACAGGTTAAGCCATACAGATGAAAGATATCACATGGGAACATCTAAGTGATTGAGAACAAGGAACTTTGTTCCCACCTTAGCTTTTGAAGGTCTTGAGTTTACATGAGCAATGATTCCTTCAACACTCCATTCTGGCACAGATTGAATGGGAGAAGTGAAAGGAAATAAAAGTTCCACAAGATTTCTTCTTCGAGACTTCGCAGCAATCTCTATTGGAGTCTGTTATGTAACAAACACTCAAAAGAGTAAAATTTCACCAGTCAAAATGTAAGATGATACCAATTATAAAACTAGTCAAAATTCTCATGCAACTGGAAATTATCAACTAACCCTCAGTACAAAAATAATTGCAGTGCTCAGCCTTAAAATAAAATCGAAAATCAGAAACATCCCTCTGATCAGGAAATGAACATGCGCCTGATAAATCTTTATTTCTACAGTGAAAAATTCTCAATATTGTTTTGCTCATTAATTAAATGAAAACATCTTCAAAATATAATGGCCAATCCCATTCACTCCCCCAATTCCACTACATTCCTCACTAACATGCATCATCTCACACTGCTATATAAAGCATTCAATTACTAATCGGAAGATGAAGCAATATAAATCATTAAAATGTGCTTGCATGCTGCTAAATATCCATAAATGCTCTGGTTGTTTCCAGAACATACTGATCAACATATCAGTAATGGATGGTTACAATGGTAGGATTTTAGTGTGGTAGAACCCAAAAATTGATATAAGATATTACATAAAAAATACAAAGCAAAATATCCCTTTTTAAATCAGAGTATTCATCAAATTTTGGAAAGAGTCATATGTTGAAAGTACCACATCCATTCCACCAAGTTCCCATCCCCATTCATTCCTCTCTGTTAGTGGCATGAATTACAAGACTAACTTCGGGAAAAAAGATTTTCCAATAAAATACCTAACAGACTATCACTGTAGAGCATGTCTTTTGATGCAAAAACATAAATCAAAATGACAAAAGTGCTCTGAAGTGCCAGTAATCATTAATCAAGACATAGATTTCCATCGCATTTCAAAGAGATTATAACAAAAATTTAGCCCCAGCAATTGCAAAGAGTATAAAGAGATGTGCATCATCAAACCGACTAAAGAGGAGTACTTAAAATAAACAATGAACAGCAGTTTGAAAGAGTTAAAAGCTCACACGGTTAATTGGTACATTTGCATCTGCGCCAACCTCCAACAAGTATTTAACACATTCAGTTAAGCCTTTACTCGTTGCTATCACCAATGGGGTATCAGGACTTGAAGAATTCGAATCAGCACCAGCCTAGGCATACATGTAATATGATGTGAAACATGTTTCTGATATCACAGCTCATACATGAATATTGAATTTGCTGAAGAAACATGTCCACAATGAGGCACAACCTTGATAAGGAGCTTCATGCATTTTAAGCAAACAGATTCGCTCACTTTTTCAGGAGTGACACCAAGAATTGCAGCTAGAGGTGTACTCTGATCTGCCGAAACCATATCTGGCTGCAGTTTTGAGAGAGAGAAAAAGGCACTCAGCACAGAATCATACAGATTAGTCCCATGTCAAAGCGATTGAAAAATGACACTTGAAATTCGGTAAATGAACTAATGTTTTCCCTAAGAATTCCTAAGCAAAGATTAAAATAGTTTTTCCTGTTTATATTCATAAAAGTACGATATTGATGTCAACAGCCCATTTGGCATCACCCATGATACACATCATAAATAGGCATCTGCAATGTTATTCTGAGCATAAAGCCACAAACCCTCTAAAAAGCGGCATAACTTGCTTACAATAATCAGTTTACCCCAGCTTGATTATCAAATAGCAGATTTAGAAATACAAGGCGACTAATTAACAAGCGCAGGGCATTGTAAAAGAAACATAGAAGAACTAAAAAACGGAAGCAAACCATTGTAAAGAAAAAAATAAAGAACTGCAGAGAACATTTGATACCTGATCTTAAATCGTTACAAATGGAGCACAGATAAGCCCCGTTTTTGTTATAAAAAAAAACACAAGTTCCTATCCCCCAGCCTTAATTTAACAAGCACAGGGCAGCCTTAACAAAAGAAATTAGAAGCATCATATTAATAAATTACATCTGCATGGTGCTCCAATAGAATCTGCAAGACATCAGAGTTCCCATATGAAGCAGAAACATGTAGTGGTGTCCCTTCAGAAGAAGATACATCAAGAATAGCACCTCTAGATATCAACAGACGTGCTATTCCATCGTAGCCTGCAGAATGGATGAAAAACATACAATAATGTCAGAGTAAAGAATACGACTTACACATTCTTAACTATGTTCAAGAATACGAAAGAATTCCAATAAGACCAATGCTTTAACTACAATATGCTCGTATTCTGGATCAGGAGTGCACCAATCCTCTGATTTGTTTATTAAAATAACTGCTATAAGTAAAACAAGGCGGAGCAAAGTTTAACTAAACTAGATGAAATTTTGTTTACCATGATTTTTTTTTTTTTTTTGAGGGAACTACAATGAAAATTTTAAAACCATCTCTGAGATGCTATCAGGTTCCTAGTGGAAAGTACATGTGATTTTCATTGACATTTGAAACGTTACAACATAAGAGTACGAGTGACCTTATCATAACCCAATAGTACAGCAGTTGAACACTTGAAGGCTGAAAATGTGCTAGAGTATGCCTGATTTGCTAAAGTACTACTAGACAGTGATGAGCTAATAAGAAACATGAAAAATGCAAGTAGAAATGTATTGATGTGCAGAAGCATAACCTTTTTTTGCAGCATAATGGAGAGGCGCAAAGCCTATGCGATCCTGCTTATTCAAATCAGCACCTTTGGCAAGGAAATACCTTGCCGCAATTGCTTTCCCATGAGACACCGCACAAGCTAGAGGAGTCAAACCTGTCGATAGTGTTATCAACAAGTAATTTATTGGTATCACTGATAGCCAGGAAATTGCACCAAACAACTAAATTAAAACTTGAACGGTTCACAAGAAATTACTGCAAACAGGAGACCTTCTACAATTGATTCACAATTGCAATAAAAACATCTTTAATTTCAGATAAGCATGTCACATAGAAACACCACAGCACCACCCTACTTGTGTATATTAAAAGGAGCTATATATCGTAATAAAATTTCACTGAGAAACATATTTTGCTATCCATTGACATGGGTTACGCGAATCAATTTTGGATAGTACGTGATTACAATATGTATACATACAGAATAAGCTTGAGTTCCAGAACAGATTGAGCTTCATAACATAACCTCAAAGCAAATATGAAAAAGGGGACATGTCAGTATGACTTTACTGGTTGGTGGTACATCAAAGTGTCACAGTTCACGGGAAGACAATGAACAAGGAGCAGCAAGTGAAGAAAGAGTTTCTTGAAAGTCCAAGCACTAAACGCATGCAACCAATGGCGATGACAACAAAGTAGCAGCCTTATAACGTAACTTCATCGCTGTAGGATACCATTTCTAGTGACAAAGCAGAGACTCTATACAAAGGAAAAAACATGCAGTACAAGAAACTAAAGAATTCAGATCTCAAAAACAGAGTTTGATTCTTTAATAAAATACACAAACAATTCACATCACAAAAGGCACCATTTTGAATTGGCAAATCGTAAAATTTCTCATAAAAATTGCATGATAAACAACTTATTATTCCACCAACCAGAAAAACTGCACTAATCAAAATATGAAAACATTTAACCTAGCCCCGGAAGACATACGTACCAGAGCCATCAGAAGCAACAGAATTGACGTCGAACCCCAGATGCTCCACCAAGTGCTTGCAAGTGTCCATTTCCCCCTTGCTTGCGGCATCGTGCAGTGGCCCAATTCTCTGTTCCTTTTTCTCAGACCTCACATTTATTGAGTCAAACATCCCTTCAGTCATACAAAGAACCAGTAAAAAACAAAATTCTGGAAACTCTAATCATATTTTCGCAATGAATTATTGCATAAAACAGGATTAGAGTCTCATAACGAAGAAGTTTAGCACCCTCAGAATTCACAACATAACAGTATCAAACATACTTTAGCCCAAAAGGAAGACATTTCTAAAAGCAGTTAATATCTTTCAAGATTCATGCATAAAGTAGCAGTTTTTGAACCAACAAGTAAGAGCAAAATCGAATTAACAAACTAGTACAAGCAATATCTGAATCACAAAATAGCATCATATCAAATTATACACCAATGATACGAGAAATACCCCTTCCTTCTCTCATCTTGAGAGTACGAGAACACAATCCCATCCATACAGATGATCTACCGAGGCCAAATTCCACACCCTAAACTAAATTTCTTGCCTTTTTCCGCTAAGGATAGTAAAGTAACAGGGAAGAGGCGAGGGGGGGGTTCTCAATCTCACTCATGACGCGGTCGCGGTCGACGTCGGAAGTCGCTACGGAGCGCTTCATCAGCTCAATCGTCTCGCGTCCTGGGAACGCAAACACGAAACAGCATCACGCAGAAGCCCCAAGCAGGACGGATCGAAGACCGAAATAAGCTCGCGAAAGCAGAAATGGAAAAAAAAAAAAAACGAATTTCCCCGCCGCGTCGCACGTACTCGCGCCGCTGGTCCACCCGAGACCGGCGGAGATGAGGTCTGCGAACTCCAGATCGTCCTGCTCGTAGTCCCCGCCGCGCGGCCGCCGTCTCGCCATGGAGGGCACTCGCGAAGGATGTGGTGGATGGGGTTGGGGGTTTTGGGGTGAGCTGAGGCGGAGGCTTCCAGAGGAAGGGAAAAAGCAGGGAGACGCCAGGAGCGGGAGGAGAGAGAGGGGGCGGGAATGTGGACATCGCTCGACACGTATCGACAATGAACGGACGAGATGGAGCAGAGGCAGCTGGCTACCCGGACGGTGCGTCGTGGGATGGGCGGAGATTCCGGGACGTGTCAGTCAGATGGAGGAAGAAATGGTACGCGTACACGACCGTCGCAAAGCTGGTACAGAGCTACGCTTGCTTGCTCACGGCAGCCAGGCGAAACAATTCACGCGTTCCACTGCAGTTGTAGGAGTACCTTCTTTTATTTTGTTTAGCTTTTATCCGACAAATAGTCAATTACATACTCCCTGTAATTTCCCTAGCACCAAATTTCCTTTCCTTTCAAATTCTCCTCGTAAATGTTATGTTTCACAAGAGAATTCGGTGAGTGGTAGCAATCTAGCACGGCTTTGAAAACCTACAAGGAGACAAATGTTACTAAGGTACATGTGTCGTGTTGCAAAGACTTTATTGTTATTATTTCAAATGGAAGAAATAAATAGCATCTTTCATAAAAGAACTTAATAAAAAAGTCCAGCAAAACAAGCGTGAACTCATGTCTAACTTCGGCCTTGTTTGGCACAACTTATTTCTTAGCTTCTTAACATTTTTTTTAGCGAAGGAGCTTCTTAACATATTTAAACAGAAGTTGTGTCAGATACCATAATTCTCCAACAGCTTATCGATTAAATATATTCTCACAATGAACTAGAGTGCAGGAAGAATCATGAGTTGTATTTCACCAGCTTTTCAAATAAATTGTTTATTCAACAAAAGCAAAAGTTTTGGCAAACAGGGCCTTCTGTGAGAAGATACAAGGCTTGACAATCCCATAACCAAGATAACAAGGGTTGATAATCATATTTTGAGTACGCAAACTATCTTTAGTTTGTACTTTTAACTGTTAGCTTGTAGGCTAGCTTTGTGACAATAAACTTCCACAACAACAGCTAAATGACTTGTTAGGTTACGTTGTTCAAGAGCCAGATATAGAGTATGAGGCACCACAAACCAGACAGATCAATGTTTGACGAAACAAAACTACAGCGATAATCTACTCTGGATACTAAAAATGTGATGACACGCTCTTGGTAGAATCAAACTGCAGTTTTGACCTTTAAACATTACTACCTCCGATTTTAAAATCTTGACATTCCGACAGCAACTACCAGTCAAAAATTGCACTACCTCTTCTGTCCAGACGACATCAAATAAAGACAGAAGTAGTACCATTAAATGAACAAAATAAGATATTCCCATGCCTACCATCTTCTGGAACTACGAAAGCACGCAAGCTCAAAGGTAGAACAATCAATGATGCTAAACGCAGATGAATCTCCAAATATGAACCTCTACAATGCATCTTGCTATATTGTACCACAAAGAAAAATAGTGTATTGTTGTACTACAACTTAAAGAGAAGAGCTAGTTATTTTGCGTGCCGTCCTCTAAACCGAAGACCATGAGAAATTTGCACTGTTTGGTGCAGCCGGACTCATTGCCTCTCGTAGTGGCCACCATTTCACCCAGAATTGGCGAAGAAAGTTTGTGAAAAAAAATTAAGTTGGCAAGAATCACTTCTCTTAAGGATTCATGCGTTGCAGACGCCAGTCACGCCATTGCGGAGAGGAACAGACAATGGGAGACGATACACAACACCATCACGCATCTTTATCCCTAAAAATACACAGGCACAAACGACGAAGAACAATCACATTAAAGTTGCAACCATCTTACATGCTAGGAAATGAGATGACAAACGTAGACAACGGTTCAGTGGTAACCAGCGTCAAGTCAGTTCGGCACGAGAGCTGGTCCTACATACACATGAGCATTCGAGTCCGTGTGCCACCCATATATACAAAAGGAAAAGTGCTCAAAACAACTAAACGCAGCAAAAGTCCGCCCATCCCCTAATCAAATGAGTTGAGACTTTTTGCAGCCGAATGTTCCTTCTTCATTGCCTCAGCTGCCTCCCTGACAAACATCACCACTATCACAGTTAGAAACGTTCAAGATGGCTTCAATCAACCACAAAGACGAATAGGACAGTCTCCTTCTAGAATGATCTTGTTGCAACACATGAATTTGCCATTAATTTTGAAAAAATATGTGTTACAACTATGATGTAGTACAGGTTTACATAACCTATAACATGATAAGAGGCTCCAGTGCTACCATCATTCAAGTAGCACTTTAATGTTCAAGAAATGGAAGGAATTGATTACCAGAATGCTTGCGCCAGCTCCTCATTTGTAGGATCCTTCTTAACCCCAGCCATGAACGCATCGCATGCTTGCTTATGCTCCTAAATAAGGATGAAAAATCATGAAGCAGGTTACCAACAAGGCGTGGATGTTTAAAGCGTAAGAGAAATTTGAAAATTTATCTGACCTTGAGAGACATGAGAGCAGCTCCTTTACGATAGTAACCTTTTGCCCACTCAGGCCGCAGTCTTATGCAAGCATTAGCATCACGCAATGCATCCTGCGCTTGCCCCATTTTCAGATAGCAAAGGCTCCTGTTAGAATATAGAACGGCATCCAGAACGGCATCTGCAGGATCCAGATTAATTGCCTGCATAAAAAAAGAAGGTTGAGCACAGCATGTGTTTCGTGAATCAGACCAGATATAGTATAGAACTATAGATCGACAACTTGTTTCGTTGTAAGGCAAACATAGTTCTAAACAGATGCTTGAACTGAAACAAAACAAGGTTGTGAACTGAACGATTAGTTTCAAGGAGGAGGAAAGGAACACCAAAGGACCGAGCAAAAGCCATACTCCCTCCATTTTTAAAATGTCGACGCCGTTGACTTTTTGAATTACGTTTGACCATTCGTCTTATTCAAAATATTTTTAAAATTACCATATACTCCATCCGGTTTTAAATTGTTGACGTTTGACCATTTTTGAGTTAAGTTTGACCATTCGTCTGATTCAAAATATTCTAAAAATTATCATAGATTTTGTTATGATTTGTTTTATTAAAGAAAGTTGAAATATACTCCCTCCGTTTTTAATTATATGACGCCGTTGACTTTTTCATTCAACTTTGACCAACATTATAGATTTAAATAATTACTTTTCGAATGTGAATGAATATCATTGGATTCATCATCAAAAGCACGTTAAGGTTAACTTATACACTTAGCTATTTACATAAATATTTTGAATAAGACGAACGTTCAAACGTAACGAAAAAAGTGAGCGGCGTCATATATTAAAAAACGGAGAGTACCTTATAACTTTGTATGTTTGAACTAATATTTTGAATAAGACGAATGGTCAAACGTAGCGAGAAAAGTCAACGACGTCAACAATTTAAAACCGGAGGGAGTATATTGTTATGAATTGTTCTATTACGAAAGAAAATTGAAGCATAACTTATGAATTTGTATATTTGAGCTAATATTTTGAATAAGACAGGTCAAACGTAACTCAAAAAGTCAACAACGTCAGCAATTTAAAAATGGAGGGGAGTACTATGTAAGATACACACCTACCGCCGCATATAATATTTCAGAAGTAGCTACAAATTGTGAAAAATAAGCATTTGGAACAGTAGGGGCTTCCCCAACTGTACATTCAAAAAAAAAAACATTTGGATCACAAAGCATCAATGCTCATAAAAGATACACATAACATCTGCCTGGTGACAGAAAAGGCTACAGACGAAAGAAAAAAAGAGGTGGATGGGTCCAAGGCAAAAGGCTGGTAGCCCAGTCACTATATCAGCAGTTCGTGCTTTGGTAAGTTGGAACCTATTGTAGTTTGTAGGGCTGTCTACAAATATACCAGTTTGTTCAATGATGGATCAGTTAGCTGCTCAGTGAATTATATCTAGTTAGCTCCTCAGTGTTCCACCATGAGGGCAAGTACGCTCCACCTATGTTGCTTATCATAAATCAATTCCTCCAAGCCATGTCATGATGAATGATTTTTTGATTTGAGAATTTTAGAAATTAGTTCAAATTGAAGCTGGATCATAAGGATTCAAATCTAAACCAGCTCCGAATACATAATCATTCCTTAGAACTGACAAGATTACTCAAGAATCTGGAATGCAGGCATCTAGGATGCATATGTACTGACGTTTTGTTCTCAGCTAGTCTAGGATGCATGATGTAATGGAACCAGTGGTGCTTTTCTGGAACAAGAAAGAACTGGCATATTTTACAGCAGGAACATATATGACATGCCATGGTATACCTCACTATAAATTTTAGTGCACTGGTGTAGTCCTTCTCCTCCACCGCTTTTCCACCTTGTGATTTGAGCTGAGCCTTTCTATCTTTATCACGTACTTTACCCTGTATCAGCCAAAAAACAGATAGAAGTGAAGGCCAAAATAAAATTAGATATTGCTCAAGATGTAAATAGCAAAAACAAAGCTATTTTTTGTTCCTGAAATTAAAGCGTCAGACAATGATGAATGATACGATGACTGATTAGTAATATACAGTAAACAAAAGATTTCTGACAGGAAAATGTGTTAGAAAATACCTCAGGATATGGCTTAGACGGACCAGCGTCCTGCTTCTTGACTGTTTTTTCAGCAGGTAATTTCAGCTGAACCTTGCTATTTTTATCATTTTGATTAACCTACACATGAAAAAGCACTTGTCACATACAATAGAGTTTGATGCGATTTAAAGTTGAGATTCAGAACAAAGAAGCATACTCACATATTTGCCAAAGATGAATGATACGATGACTGATTAGTAATATGCAGACAAAAAAAAAGATTTCTGACAGGAAACATGTGTTAGAAAATACCTCAGGATATGGCTTAGATGGACCAGCGTCCTGCTTCTTGACTGTTTTTTCAGCAGGTAATTTCAGCTGAACCTTGCTATTTTTATCATTTTGATTAACCTACACATGAAAAGGCACTTGTCACATACAATAGAGTTTGATGCAATTTAAAGTTGAGATTCAGAACAAAGAAGCATACTCACATATTAGCCAAAAAAAAAAGAAGCATACTGACAAGTGTCAAAAAATTTAGAACATTTTGCAAGTATTGGCATACCCAAGATCTCGAACTTCATTTCAACAGTTTTAGCTAAAAGGTCAGGAGGAAAGGCTGAAACGCAACAGGCATCCAATTTTTCTTTTTAATCTCATTTCACCGTTTGTGCATCCTTGAATGAAAAGCCACAACTATCTTTCAGTCATCTAACGAACATAAGTGCCAAGAATAAATATAACAGAAAATTGTTGTTGAGAACACTTGAGTCATAGCGTGAATCATATGCACAAAAGCTGAAGCCATATAAATAAAATGGGCAATCACATATTACAGTGATTGAGAACCTCGGAATTAGCTTACTACCTTGTCCTTTGAATTCCTTGATTTTACATAAGCAATTATTCCATCAACACTCCAGTTTGACACACCATGAATGGGTAAAGTGAAATGAAATAGGATTTCCACGAGCTTTCGTCTTCCAGATTCTGCAGCTATTTCAATTGGTCTGGTACCAACCTGAAATATGATAAAATTAAATAAAATAATAAAATAACAGCAGCAACTTATTGTCGCTGAGTAAAGATCCACGCAAATGATATTAATTTGTAACATAATGAAGTAACATAGGAATCGATAAGTGTTAACAACTCACATCATTAGCTGGAATATTGGCATCCGCACCAGCCTTCAACAAGTACTCGACACATTCTGTCAAGCCTTTTATAGTCGCTATCACCAATGGGGTCTCCGGATTTCTAGAATTCAAATCAGCACCAGCCTGTGTATGAAGGTGATATATAATATAAAAGCATGTTGTGGCCATTACATACACAGGAACTCAGGAAGAACATTCCTTGCACATAAGATTTCCTAAGTCATAATATAAAAGACAAGGTAAATCGGATACCAGACCTCGACAAGGAGCTTCATGCACTTCAAGCAAGTTGATTCTTTCAGTCTTTCAGGAGTGGCAAGAAGAGTTTCAGCCAGGGGTGTACACAACTTTGCTGAGACCATGTTCACCTGAAGTTTTTTTTTCAGAAAAGAAATTCAATTCCAACGTAAATTCATCATGATTCTTATGTTAGTATAAAGCATGCACACGTACATGTAAATAGCTCCTTGAAATCAGAGGAAAAATATATATTCGGGGTTAATTCAAAGCTTAAAAAAGCTTCGACAGTACATTCAATAATTTATGCATTATGCCAGTCCCAGTCTCATTTCCCTCATGGTAATATTGAAAAATAAGCACATCTGGGAAAAATTTCAACCGGTATAATCCATATCCAGAGAAATGTGATTGTGTTTGGTTGTCCAGGCTAGCTGCAGCCTGGGAAGGATACGAGGCCAGCCCAAGCCTGCCTCTAGCAATGTAACTGAACTATGTTTCATTGCCTGGCTTACCTCCTTTTGGCAAGCGTAGGAACTAGAAATTTCTTTTAATAAAATGGGATAGATTTAAGGTCTTTCCATCTAAACAAAACTAGTGAAACAAGATCATGTATATAACAGTTGAACCATATTTGTGATGCAAGTTGGGAGGAGCCTAAAACGTCAAAAGGAAAGCCTTATGTTCTGAAGGATTTAAGTTGCTACTGTCAGCTTTGCTCAAAAGGGCAGCATATAAGGATGTTAGGGATATTTTTACCCTGAACACTTAGTCCTAGATTATTCCTATAGAAGGGGTTACAGAAAACTCGAGCAAACAAAAGTTAAGTTATTATTACATCTGCATGATGCCCCAGCAAGATTTGTATGATGCTAAACTTTCCATAGGCAGCAGCAGCATGTAGTGGGGTGCCTTCAGGAGATGATATGTCAACACTAGCTCCTTTAGAAAGCAAGAGCTGTGTGATTTCATCAAATCCTGCAAACAAATGAAAATGTAAAGATATGTAACTGGATCACAGTAAAGAATAAGCATTTTAGTACATTATGACACAAAATAATATGTATACATGATTAATGGACAATGTTTTCTCTACTAAGTTCTGAGTTGGAGTCAAGCATATGCAGTGGCGGAGCCAGGGGGGCGAGCAGGGCCTGGCCCCCCTAAAGTTGCGCACTCGGATCTCCCTAAAGGTATACATGGTAGTCCCTTCCAGCCATTCAATCGAATCGAATAGTATTTGGATCAGAATTTTGTTTAATCGAGTAGGGGAAGGATTAATGTAACTCCCTGTTCTATTTATGTCGATTTTAGCATGAAGAGGATAAGGACTCTTGATATAGTTCATACAAGCCTGTTGGTTCAAGCTCTGATGCTATAAAACAATGAGTTCAACTCTGGTGTCGTGCCGAACATCCTTGTGAAGAAAATCCTAGTGTAACCAATTAGAATTTAAGTTAATTGAGTAGCGCATGGATTAATTGTTGGTGGTGCCATTTGCAGTCTAAAGTCCCTATTATATTCTTTCAATTTCATCATGATTCATGAAGACTATACAGACTGTTGATAGCTTTCATAAACTAGTTGTTGATTCAAGATGTGGTGGTACTGCTGAAAAATCCTAGTGCAACTAATGATTAAGCTATCAACTCTTATTATCTACCGGTCCGCGAATAGCTAAATTCAAGTTAACAAGGTGTAATTTACTAACAATCATTTCTACCATAGATCATACATTTTTGTACACTTTTTGTGCTTTTAATCTACATATACATGCTCCGCTGTGGTCACATTACATGAAGCTATCATACCACAAGCATGCAAAATGTGAGCAGAAATCTAGACATGTGCAGAAATATAGACCTTCTCTTGCCGCTTCGTGCAGAGGAGCAAAACCACCGTGATCTTGCATATTTGGATCTGCACCTTTGTCAAGAAGATACCTGACAACAGCCACATGTCTCCCGATGACAGCATAGACCAAGGGCCTGCCAATAGCATTACAAACAAGCAATTTACTATATTAGTAAAATCATACACATTGACTAACCATCACAACTGATGATTTGATATAAAAGATCTCTCCGAGCACCACAGCATAACACAGTTACTTCCTATAAAAATATGAGATAGTAGCAACACAGATAATCCTGATAACATGAATCAGCAATTCTAACTCCAATTTGATCTAAAAACACATGAGAACTGACATCACATAAATTCCAAATTATTTTCAAGAACGTGCAATACATGTACTTTATTAATGAGAACTCACAGATAAACTAGTTACACATGAGACCGTTTAACCGGAGGACAAGAGAAGGTGCATACGTGAATCATCATCGCCTGCTGAATTCACATCAAACTTCAGCTCCTCCACCAAGTATCTGCAAATATCAACTTTACCCTTGATTGCTGCCCCATGCAGTGCGCCTAAGCCCTCCATCTCACAGAAGCAAGTGACTCCCTGTCATCCTCATTCATGCTACGAACCAGGGCTTCAAATAGCAAATTTCCAAAGTAATTCAGTAAACACAAGCATCTAGAAAGCCTCATCAAAGGTTTTATATAAGAGGTTACTGCATAACGAAAGAGCAAATGACTAGGCCAGTGGTAAAAGTCAACACCAATAACCGCTATTGAATACTTCTAAAAAAAATGAATCATACAGTAAAACAGATTATTACGAACCAAGGAACCTATTTCAAATTTTGCATACCAAAAAGACGTAAATCACGCTACATAGGTGAGAGAATTGCATCCACATGCTAACACTGGCTTCAAATGGAATTATACATAAATTCTCCTGGGAACACAGGAATCAAACAGGCACATTCATACCAGGAACAATGGAACAAACTCATTTCAGAAAACTAAGAGCCATCTTCTACAGTAGGAGAAACGGATTAACGCGCACCATTCCAAGTCACTAGGCAACCACGTTCGCTAACCAGAAGCACAAACGCACGAATAGCCCCACCTAAAACCAGGCCAAAGCCCCAACAAAACCTCCAAAAATGTGCAACCCACTTCTGGACAGAGAGATGGAGAGAGAAACTGGGAGATCTCACCCCTGACGCGACGGAGGTTGCCTTCATCGCACGCCATGAGGAACTTCGTCTGCGGCGGAAAATCTAGGCCGGACCATAGTCTACGAACAGAACCGGCAGAAATTAGACACCACAAGGCACAAAATGAAGCAAAAATGGGGCTAAATAGCAATCGAACAGGGGAAACACAGAGGCACGTACTGATGGTGCATTCGAACCCTAGGTTGGAAGCGATGTCGCGCATGGCCTCCGCAGCCTGCCGCTGCTGCTCGTCGCCCCCGGGCCCCGCCCCACCCCCAGCGCCGCCTCCGCGCCCAGCCCCGCCCCAACACCGCCTCCGCGCCCCGACGACGAGCCCCTCCCACCGCCCGATCCACGGGAACGCCTCCCCTTCGCCATGGCTAGCAGAACACCGTAGAAGCGGCTCGGGTTGGCTTTGGTTTTGCGCGCGGCGGTGGCTTACAGAGGAAGCCGCGCCTGCATTTATGGAAGGGAGGAGACGGGGAGGCGGGACGAGGAAGAGAGAGGGGCGGGAGGGGAAGATCGACCGGCACGTGTGAAGGTGGACGGCTGGGATGGAGCGTCTGCGGAGAGGTTTTCACTTGCCACGACCGTCCATAGCGGCGGAGACTGCGGGGATTGTGCGTTCATGGGCCCTCAAAATGGCAGGTGTACGTGCAGAAGTTTTTTGGGGCCGAAACTGGGATACTACCACCACGCGCATGGAATTGTGCGCATGGAGTTTTACATTGATGTTTTTCTTGAAGTGGAATTCTGAAAGATTCACAATTTATTTGATTGGATCCCTTTCTTTTCACAATGAACAACATTGGTGCACATCTATTTTTGAAATGCAAGTTTGTTAAATAATTATGGGCAAGAATGGGGCTAGAAGTGCTACGAACACACCTAGTTGGATTGAATTCATCAACACAGGTGATAGATACTATTTTGAAGCTGCAGGAGCCGACGAGGTCTCGAGTGTTCACTCTGTCGTAGTCATGGTGGGATGAAAGAAATGGAGTCCATGAAGGAAATTCAAGGAAGGATATTCAATGACTGGTGCAATGCAAAGGCATCGAGATATATGCTACTGAGGCGGTCAAGACTCAAGACCATGCAAAGAGAGCAACAAACAACGGTTAGGCGACGGCAGAGATGGGAAAAACCAATACATTAAACTCTGATATTAATTGTGATGGTTCTTATGATGCTATGGCCCAGATAGGAGGCTGGGGATTTGTTATCAGGGACCATGATGGTCATGTTGTTTGTGTCGGAAGAGGAAAGATAAATCACTTCCATGATGCATTTCATGCGGAGTTGGTAGCCTATGTGTAGGGCGTCCATGCAGCTGTTTAATTGGGAATGGCAAATATTGTTCTTGAGATGGATGTAATCATAGCGCAGAGAGCGGCGCAGTCCAATGACTGATCGATGCTCTGCTGGTGGATTAGTGCGGGAATTGATGATGTTGCTTAGGTATGAGTTTAGATTGTTCATAAATCATAAACCGATAGAATGTGATAGTGTTGCCCATGCTTTAGCAGAGCTACGGAAGAGGTGTTTGAGACAGTCTGATCCAATTCTGGACACGCTGCCAGTCTGTATTCGTTCTTTGGTTGATCGCGATTCTATGGCACCGATGGTTTAATGGAAATGCTTTCCATTTAAAAAAAAAACAGAGGCAACATGTACAACTTCATCTCTCTCTCTCTCTCGTTCATCTTCGCCACAACTAGAAAAATTTAATTATGTACTCGTTTCATCTCAATCAATTCCCAACCAAAATGTCAGTCTCTTTCAACTTCCTTATGAAATCTATAGTGTGGTAACTGGCACCAGTAGAGTATTGTATTCTCCCACTTCTACCACCCTTTCTCTTCCTTTTGCACACAAATACCCATATGGCTGATGTTGAGGTACTAATTTAAAATGATTTTTCATCCTCTCTCTTGTCAAATTATTGCTGCCAATTCATGCCAAAGAACATAATTGCCCATATGATTGCTGATGCCCAACTATTTGAAAATGATTTTTTAGCATACTCTTTCTTTCCTCCAATTATTATTTCCATTACAACTCATGCTAAAGGCATGATGCAGTAATTATAGAAATTATGGTTATATGGAGCCACGTTAGCAACAAGAGGGTAGTATCGGAACGTTAGACCTAGATACACTTTTAGCAAGTTTAGGGACCTGAATATGCATTTTGAGAGTGAGGACCTATATGACAACCCGTGACAAGTTTAAGGACCGCCCGTATATTTTACTAAATAAAGTGTCAGCATATATACAATGTCGCTGGTATTCATCGATGGCATGTAATGACCCGGATTTTGTATTGCCAATCGTGTCGGGCAGCGAACTACCATGCCACTTAGCTAATGGAATATAAAGAAATCTAGAGTTTCCATATTCAAGAAAACAATAGAATTTTAAAACACAAAAATTGATCCGCAAAACATTGCTGAGGCCTGAGGATATTTCAGTGAAGCATCATGGGTTAGTAGCCCAGAGTGGGGAAAAAGCGGACTTGTTCCATATTGGAATAAATAATCAGGGAGGCAGAAATCAGTACATTAGTAGGAAATATTAATAGTTGCTAACATTTTGGATTTGCTCTGAAGCCCCTTCAAACAATGCATGGAGAGGAAACGATAATTTGAACACCAACATAACACAAATAGGCTGTCCGTAGCTCAGCTTTGTAGGACTTCGAGATCACAGCATAGGAGCACAACCAGAACAAACTTCATCTCCAGGTTTTAAACATTATGACTCCAGCCACGAGAGCAGCACTCAAAATTATTTTCTTCACCCATCATTTTTCTTGCTCTCTCACATCAGTCATGCATGGCAATTGGAATACATGATGTACGCAATAATGTAATTAAAAAAAGGTGAAACAGACAATAATAGATGACCAACATGAATATAATCATCTTTTTTCACAGGTGTAGATGACAAACATGAATTCAATCATTTTTTTACCAGTGCAATCTGCAATGACATGCAATCTTTCTACCAGAACGAATCACCATTTAGGAGTATATATGTGTGTACATAATCATTCAATAAATGCTGAGCTTCTCAACTGTCCATACAGGATAATTTTATGATATTAATTGGAATGTCCGATGATTCTATGGGAAGGACCAAAATTAGTTTAACGAAAGAACTAACAAGTCATTCCTAGAATCGATTATTGATATATGATTTCCTATGATAACATGATGAAGTCAAATGGTATCATTTTGATACTTATACCCTGAACCAACAAGCGACATGCAACTAAAAATACATATCTGTGGCTGTTCTAGATACCTCTTTTGGACACATTTTACTGTGGATATACATAACAAATGTGAGAAGAAAAAAATTCTTTCAATCATTTCACAGGCATATTGAAGTTTATTAAACTAGTCGGAGCATGACTAAATTTGTCAAATGCCATGATGAAATTATACCCCTTGAGTAATGCAAAGCACTGGTCAAATGCCATGATGAAACCCCCCTCTCATCTC
>JAAXCT010003319.1:0-37664 GCA_012490785.1 Eragrostis nindensis | reverse complement strand
ATCCAGACCATAATCAACAAGAAAAGCACCACCTGGGCATAAGGAAAGAACATCCGATTGACAGCAAAACCAGTGCAGTTGCCAGCAACGATTGGTGTTTTGTGTATCTTCTTTGCCACATCTAGCAAGTCCACAATAACTTGTGGGGAAGTGTTGATGGGTACGAACTATTTCCAACAGTGGCATGACATGTGCCGGACTGGAAATTATGCATCAGTTAGACACGTAGTTGACGAAAAGGAAAAACAGAATGCGTGCATAGTACACTACCTGAAGAAATGTGCACCGACAATGCGATCCGGAGAAGAAGTCTGCTGACCCATTAAGTTCAAGTTATCGTTGAAGTATTTGTGGCAAATATACAATTATGATGGCAGTACTTTTCAAGGTCAGAAAATATTGGCTTCAGCAATACATCCTCAATAACTGCCTGTCCAGGTAGCATCAAGATTATGTCATTAGAACTTTAGTAAATCAAATATCTCAAGTCAAGTAGAAATAAAGAATAACAAGATAGCTTCAAGGCAAGAATACAATTGGTGATTCTGCTATAGTCAAGATGAGTTTGCGAAGTGGAATTTCAATATTTGTTGAGAAAATGCTTAACTAGTATGCTTAAGCAGTAGCGTATATAAAATCTTTATATAAAGCCACAAGAAGTACAGGCGAGAAAGCTTAATAATATTGCTAATCCTATTGAGAAATAAGAAAATGGTGAATGTCAAATATTGGATTTTACCTCAATGACTACATCTGCATCTCTGAACTGTCATAGTCAAGAACACCAGATAGTAAAGAAAGTTTCTTTTCATAATCCGATTTGTTAAGTTGTCCCTTTCTGACAAAAACTTTGCAAATTGGCTAAAAGAAGAACAAACGTCTGAGAAAAATGAAGAAAATCCCAACATAAGCTTGTGAAAGAGGGAAAAAAATTTACCTTTAATTCTATTAATTTGCAGATAAAGAACTGTTCATTTACTTCTTTCACGACAACTGAATAGTTGTTCAGTATGAACACCGTTGCATTCCAGATCCCATTAGACCACCCCCACAATTGCTGCCTTCTTATCTTCCGTGGTGTTCAAACCCATGTTAGTGAGTATAGGAATCTGCTAGCAATGGTCAGATATATGAATGCTTCCAACATGGACTCATGGTATAGCTCTCTAACATTCAAGAGAGCGTAATTACAATCTATAATATGAAGTACAACCATATATTATACGGCCACTTGAAAAGGAGCTCACAGGAGTAACAAAAAACATGAAACTAAGTGACAAAAATCCAGAAGTGCACAGGAATTTGATTTCTTTTGCAAAATGAAATCAATAAATGCATTGAACTTAATCTGTTTTGAGCTTTCAAATTTTGATAAAAAATATGAAAGATGACATCTTCCATCTTTTAAATTATGAAAGTTGTAGTTTTCTGGAACTTTGACACAAATAGTTGTAGTTTTGTGCAACTCACTCTTTAGAAATATCTTCAATGGGATTTGTGCAACTATTGACGACTGGTAACTATGCGAGAAAAAGGTTAGCCTCATCGTTCTACCAACCTTTGATGTAGCACGCTGGGCGAAAAAAAAATGTCTTAAGCTTTTGCTTGTTAGAGAATGCTCAAGCATTTTTCAGATAGCGCTTCCTGTTAAAAAAATGAATATAAACTAAGAACTTTTTTGCATATGCGAAAACTTAAAACACGTGGCACTCACTAGTAATTTACCTTCATGAGGCCTGCACGAGGTCAGAGAATATTCCCTCTTCAATAACATCAGAAGAACTATGGGATGTTGAACATTAGCAGCCTGCTTTTGAGTTTGAACTCTTGCAATTTTCAGAATCTGCTTCACTTCCCCAAGGCTCGGAAGTTTATCAGTTCTGTAGAGACTCTTGAACCATGGTCGTTTCTGTTCGACAATATCCAGAGCGAAAGAACAGGCAGTGCTGACCAGTTCATTAGCTGAAGCTATGGCATCAACTAAACCAAGTTCTGAGCATCCTTGCCTTTTATAGACTTTGACATCTATTATGAGAACACAGCAGTACAAAGTCATGGGCAACACTTTCGTAAATGTTTCTTGCACAATTAACTGTGACTGAACAATAACTTGTTAAATACAAGTCAAACTTACCAACATCATCTCAAGGGCTTTTGGCAGGCCAACAAGGCGAGGAAGCCGTTGTGTTCCTGCAACAAGTAAGATCTTCAACATAAAAACTGGGAACAATAAATACAGAAAACTGAGAGCTTAGTAGAGAAATCAAAACGCTAGGAAGCCGCTTCATGGCATTATATCATCTTGTCAATAGTCGATAAGAAAATGAATGTGTGGTTCAAATTTGAATCTAACAATCATCAAATGTTTGGGAAATATGTTTCCTCTTTAAGCAATTAGTATGTCCAGTACGTGGTTAGCTCTATGGTGTAAGACACTGAATATAAACAGAAAGAGAGGGAGTGCTTAGTAAGAACATGTGGTAGCAGTAAGGTACTCAGTCTCTTTTTCCTTTTGTTTCCCAATCCGCATTGTATGTACTACGGTCGATGGAGTACATCTACTTGAGCACCTTGGGTCAGTTTGGAGCAGCTAATTCAAGTATGCAAAAGGTTAAGGCTCTCTAATATGTCTAGCAATTCATAACTGCTGACCAATTGCTTGTATCGCTCAGAATAGCTGATATATTCAATTATGTTGCGTTAATACTTTCACAACTCATCATGGAAGTCTGAATATGAAAGAAAGACCAAACATGTTATCCTAGTGTTGAAACAGTTGTCATAGGAAAGATCGATAAAAAATTGGGGCTCAAGGTGAACAAGGGTACCCTCCAATCCTCTAAAGTTCAAAAAAATAACGCTACTTGAAAGGTTACCCTTGAGTATGTTATTTTCTGAAGAAAATGGGGTTGGAGAGTACCTTTAGGTTCGAAATTTGCACCCCTAATTGAGATGTATGTAAGTATGACGAGATTAAGGATTACCTCCCATTCCAGGAATGATTCTAGTTGAAGTTCGGGTAGGCCTAACTGAGCTGATGGTGTTGAAACACGGGCATGGCAAACCTGCATAAGGATGTCCCAATCATCTAATGTTAAAAAAATAGCTACATATTAGAAATGATATTACCTACCATTGCAACCTCTAATCCACCACCAAGAGCAATGCCGTCTATGGCAGCCACTGATGGTTTACGAGCATCTAGCAGCAAGAAACACATAATTGGTAAATGATGAAAATTGTCTGCTTCTTGACAAACATGATTTAGAGCAAGATGATGATAAAATACCTTCCACTATGTTGGTCAGGAAATCAATTGATAACAATCCAGGCTTCTCGTTTTCTGGGGACATACAAGAAATTATATGAAGAAATGAAAAGGCAACAACAAGCTTGGCAAACAAGCGCATTCTTACTTGGCTTATTTCCAAATGCATTTATATCGAAGCCACCGCAAAACCTCCCTTTGGCACCTGCAGAACAAGTAAAACATAAGAAATAGATCTCTTGAATAGGACGCTAGATAACTTTTCTCTTTTCTTCTAATCTAAATACCAGTGAGGACGATTGCCTTGACATCGTTCCGGCTTAGAGCCTCATCATAGTTCCTCCGCAAGCTAGCCAGGACTGCAAAACAGAAATGCTAGGGCCTGTCATATTTGCACATTCATGATGTACGGTGTTGGGCTTGGCGGGAACATGTGTCTAGCTACAGAGACATATGGCATCATTAAAAGGTGCTCCAAGAGTAATACAATGTTAGCAATGGCGTTTAGAAGGTGGAACATTGCAACTGCCAGAACAACCTTAGAATCCAGAGAGGCCGCAAACCTCAATACAGAAAAGCTTATAGGCATGCCTCAGAACATAAGGCAACAGATACAGCTGAAACGTTGACATTTTCCACCCTTTTTAATCGGACATGTTGACTTGTTGAGTGTAGTAAGGAAGCATATGCCAAAGATAGATATACACCAAGATGGCATTTCTGTATTGGTACGCAACTCTGATTGAGGTGGGCGAGCACAGTTCAAATTCAGCAGGTAAGCCCATTGTTGGAACGTGAGGTGCAGATCAATTTCCATGTACGGGCCACGTTCGCTGGTCAGGCGCAGAGACTCTCCATTGACAGTGTTGGAGATCAGTATCCACAAACTCTAAAGGGAGGGAGGGAAAAGGAAAAAAGAGCGCAGGGTGAGCGCCGCAACACACAACCCGCGGCGGAATGCGCGCGAGAATTTCATAGGAATCCCGCGCCAAAACATCAGAAAGGGCGCCCCCCGCGGAAGGATCCGCGTAGGGCGGGCGGAATCCGATCCCCAGACCCAGAAGCGGAGAAGAGCACCAACACGAAGATCAGAGAGGGGGGTGGTACGATACCGTCGTAGGAGAGGGCATTGACGGGGGGTTGGAGATGGTGATGACGGCGACGCCGTCGGCGCGCACCTCCATGGCGGTGGTGCCCCTCGCCATCTCCGGCGACGACACGACACTGCAGCGCAGAACAGAGGAGTTGTGGGGTTTCAGTTGTGTGCCCGGCTGGGTTTGGGGACAGAGTCGAGTTGGAATATGCTCGTGACGCCTAGCTGTTTCCGAAGCGGACAGCGGAACTAACGAGGGGAATAACCAAAGAACAGCATATACTGTGCAAACCTCTTTCGTATGCAACTTATGCAAACTTCTATCACAATCGTTGCAAACCTCTTTCATATGCAACCTATGCAAACCTCCACCACAATCGTTGCAACCTATGCAAACCTCCACCACAATAGTTGCAAACCTCTTTCGTATGCAACCTATGCAAACCTCCACTACAATCGTTTAGGGACAGAGTCGAGTTGGAATATGCTCGTGACGCCTAGCCTGTTTCCGAAGGGGACAGCGGAACTAACGAGGGGAATAACCAAAGACAGCATATCCTGTGCAAAACTCTTTCGTATGCAACCTATGCAAACCTCCACCACAATCGTTGCAAACCCTTTCATATGCAACTATGCAAACTTCCACACAATCGTTGCAACCTATGCAAACCTCCACCACAATCGTTGCAAACCTCTTTCGTATGCAACCTATGCAAACCTCCACCACAAATTGTGGTGGAGGTTTGCATAGGTTGCATACGAAAGAGGTTTGCAACGATTGTGGTGGAGGTTTGCATAGGTTGCATACGAAAGAGGTTTGCACAGGATATGCTGCCATAACCAAATGTCCGAAATAGGTTCTTGTATTTGCGTTGGCACCGAGTCATAAGCATTTTCCCAACAAAATGTTTCAAGGATTTGGGTATTTTTCATCAGCAATGGAGGTTACACTTTGGAAACTATGTCAATGTACGAGACGGCGCACAATTATTCATGGGTTTACTTTTGTCATTGTACCATATCGAGTACTGAATTGCAATGCGCTTGCCTTTAGACAACAGACTGCAAGGACAGGAGACATTTTTGGATGCACAATTTTTCAATCGAAACAATTTATTTCCCACGAAAGGTAAAGTAAAATAAACTCTAGTGTGGTTCCTACACTAGAGTAATTTTATAATAACCGGCACTGTCACATTACTAATTTTGTTAGTTATTGTGTGTCATCAGACACTGCGCTCCTAATAATATAATTGTGATGTCAGTGTGATTCACGCGCCGCGTGGTTCACGTCCAAAAAAATATACAAATACAGCTACTAGCAAATCTCTGTCGCGCTGTGGTCTGGCTTACGTGCGCGAGATACGATGCTCTGCTTAAAGTAAAGTAACCTGACGATCATCGCGAAAAAAGATTGAAAAACCTGACGATCAGCATCGGCAGGCAAGTGGCAAGAATTTCTATTTTTCAGAGTGGGTGGATGCAGCATGGGCCGCAGCGACACGTCGTAACAGGCCGGTGAGGTTCAACGATTTATCTGCGTCTGGAAGAAAAGGATCGCGCCACCTAAAAACACGCATAAGGCCTTGTCTCACTCGCTCGGAAAAACCGCTCCTTTCTACAAAGATCTCACACACGCATAAGGCCTTGTCTCACTCGCTCTAGCATGCCTTGCTGGATCGTCGTCTTGACATCATCATAAGGCGGCGGCGCGGCGGCGAGTTCGAAACGGGTTCTGCCCGCTAGGAACCTCGTGCTGGATCGTAGCCTTCACATCATAATTGGGCGGAGGCGAGTTTGACACCGGGTTCTGCCCGCTAGGAACTGCATGCTGGATGGAAGGAACATCCATCAACATAAAACCGTAAATATGGGCTGGAGGTTTAGGGCCTGGATTCGGGTTTGGCCCGATCGGAACACGGTGCTGGACGGAAACGCCGTCACCCTTGCCGCCGGCGGGGACCTCTCTCGCCGCCGCCGCGGCCACAAGGCATGCTAGAGCGAGGACGGCGAAGCGGTGCACGCCGGCGCCCATGTTGGATGGCATCGTGGCTGGCAGCTGGATGTTTCTTTTTTGCTTTGCGAGTTGTGACGATGGAGGACCGGGGTTGGCCGTATATGTAGGCAGAGGTTGCTGATGCACGGTATCTGGGAAGATACGTGCATTTATATCACTTTCCATATGTTATGGTAGTCCCAGCAGATCCACCATCTTTACGGCGTGTTTTTCGTAGTTAATTATGGTGTGCAATCATGTGAAATTACCATGCAAGATTGTACTATCAAAAATATACCACCATTAAAACTTGCTGATTTTAAGCCAGAACTTGGATCATTTCCGTCTATATACAATGTTACTTTTTTTTGTGCACAATCTTTGGGATATTCCATATTAAATCAGTACTACTAACTATATTTCGCGTGAGAGTTATTTGTGCACCGTGAATATATTGTGCGGCATATATGGTACATACTCTCTCCGGTTTACACGGTTGCTTAGTTTCTTTTTAGTTCATTTTTGCTGTTGGGACGACATGAATTAGGGAACGGAGGCAGTAGTTTTTTTTTTGAGAGAGAGAAGCGCATAGCTCTAAATGTGGCGATCTCAACAGGTAGAGAGCCCAGGTTGATAGAGCTTCAATTTTTTTTAAAGAATTGAGTATTTTTCTTATACATAAGAAAAAGAATGGAGGTTCTAGAGTTATCAACTGCCAACCAACCCTTTCACGTAAGCAACTGTGATGTATAAACAGCGCATTATTACTCCTGGATGTTTTGAGATGCCAAAATGATTTCTTGAAACTAGCTACTGTCTGTATTGTTGCATGAGTCCATGCACATATATGGCAAAAAAAAAAAAGAAAAAGAAAATACTGATGCAATAAGCTCCAATTATGATTCCACTTCCTCTCTGTATATACACATGTCGTTCTTTAGAAATTAAGATAAGATCCCACTCCTCTCTATATGTGCACATCTCATTTTAATACCAAAAGCAATGTAATATCATGGAGCGTGAAATTAAAAATGATGAACAAACGGCATATACTTCATACTTTTTTCATGTCTATAACTCAATCAAGGCTAAGTTACTTCGAATTTTGACTTATTCAGCTAAAAGTTAATATTAGACGTGCCCAATACACAGCTCAATTGAATGGCCCGAAAAAGCACGCAAATCGCGCGCACATGTTCTAGTTGTTCTGGAAACAATAACATCAGCCTCTGACTTGTTCAAGCGCCTATGGTGGTGGCCTGAGCCGATGCTGCAGCTTTGGCTTCCTGTTCCTCTTGCTGCTCACCAGGAAGGAATTGCTGATTCGCTCGAGCAGCTGCACAGCCTTCCTCTTCCCTCTTCCTGAACCGTTCAGTGCCAGCTTCCGCACGGAGCCATGATCCTGCACTCTTGCAGACAAGCTAAATGCCTGAGCTGCTTCTCATCACTGCAAAGGTGCAACGTCACTTCTGCAGCGCACTCGCTATCTCTTCGTGACTCTCTACTAATCATCTCCACAAGCACAGAGACATGCTCTGCGCTGCCCCCCCAATTGCAGCCTTCCCGTCAGGGTGGCTGGACAGTACTGGGGAGTACTGCCGTAGCCTCGTCAACGAGAGCTCCCGTCGAGTTTGTCACCAGGCCCATGATGAGCGGCACAAGGCCAGCTCGTACAGCACGAGCCTTGTTCCCTTCGCAAATGCACAAGTGGAATAGAGCTGCTGCTGCATCCTTCTTTCCCCGCTGGCTGCCCTCACTTAGCAGAATTACAAGGGCAGGGATAGCTCCTGCTTCCCCAATTGTTACATTGTATTCTCGGATCACTGAGAGGCTATAAAGTGTAGCTGCAGCATTCTCCCGTGCCTCCATGTTGCCATTCATCATAACATGGACTATGCTTGGCACAGCGCCGGAGGATATGATGATTGCTTTATTATCCACATGTATGGAAAGGTTCAAAAGTGCAGTTACAGCAAGTTGTTGAGTCTGCAGGTCAGACGATGACAGTAGATTCGAAAGTAAGGGAATAGCACCAGCCTCAGCAATGCAGGTCCTGTTGCTTGCATTCTGCTTTGCTAGCAGGCGAAGCTCTGCAGCAGCTGACTTTTGCTCCTCAGGATCTGGAGAGCATAACTTGGACAGAAGAGCATCGATGTTAACATGTTCAGTCAAGGAGTACGAGGACGCATAGTTTGGAGTTGACGTTGGTTTGCTGTCCTCTGTTGTGTAGATTGATGAATTTGATGCCCCGAAGCTAGGCATTTCTCATTGCACGCCGACGCGTACGTCTGCAAAGAGATAAATAGAACACATCTCATAATATGTATGGAATTGAATAGTACTTAAAGTATAGAAGAATTGAGTTGGATATAGTGACCTGGCCAGGATGTTTAATCTGCCCAAGAGGTTTTGGATTCTGGAATTCATCAGATCTTTGGTCTCTATTGGAATGTATGAGCTCTGAAGCTGTTGGCAGGCTCATCTCAGAATTCTTAGCTAGCACGAAATCCTCAATCTCCTTCAGCACTGACATTTTCTCAATGTATTCTCGTGAGTCTTTGCCACCACAAGACGCCATCGTCTCGTGCAAAGCAATATATCCTGGCGTAAATTGGCGATGTTTGTTAGGTGTAACTTTTCTGACAATCTTCCAAGGATAGCCAGTTCACCATCTGGCTCGTAGCTATTGTTATACAGAGATATAAGGTCACCGTAGACCTCATCGTCAGGCATGTTAACCCTTTCTTTTGCTTTTTGAGTTGTGCATTCATTAACTCAACCTGGGAATAATTTTGTAAGTATTTAGTCTATTAAATGCTTAATAATAATAATAATAATAGCAAATGATTCTTTTCCGTTGCGCTATCAAGGTTACCTGCTCTCTAACTCCATCTGATGTATCCAATTTACGGTATGAAAAATCAGACAAAGCATGCAGCAGCTGGGCAATTACTTCCTGAAACGTCTTCATTACATTATCCCTCCCAAGAACCTGCGAATTGCAAAAATGGAAAACAGAAAAGACTTGTTCAACTAACGGGTTGGAATCTAGAAGAACAGACGAATAAATAGTTTTCTGAAAATCATTGTCATGAGACTTACACTGTCCTAAGTTATTTCCAGGTTAATAAGAAAACAGAGTACTTTATGGTTGAAAACAGGAGCAATGAATAAACAACACTTTTGTCTATTTTCTCACTGGTCTTGATTCACTAAAATAGAGTCCAAAAGTGATGGTCCATAGTCAGGAAAACAATTCATATGTAGCACCATGCAACCAAATGATCTCGAAATAACTAAAAACAGAACATGGCCTTCCGGGTGAGTAGGGATGCAGCTCCGTGGAATGGAGTGGAAAACGAACTCATTTCCACTTCAATCCCTCCCAATACATGTGGATCGAAGTGGATTTTCTCTATCCAAACAAGCCCTAAGGGAGCATCACCACAAAGCTAAAAGGGAAAAACTCATAACTCAAATACATGAGTGCAAGAAATTGTGTCAAACTAGGATTCTTTTCCCATAATCAATCAGGGCATTAAACTCGTAAAGAATTGTGTCAAACTAGGATTTCTTTTCCCATAATCAATCAGGGCATTAAACTCGTAAAGACAGAGGTCCATTGTTGCTTGTCCCTAGTCCATCGATAGCATCATGAACCATGTGCTTTTAGTAATTGAACTTATAAGGGGGAAAAAAAACACTGATATGGTTTCAGCAGTCAGAGGTCAGGACCAAGAGATCTTGAATAATGAATGATTTTGCATTTATGAACAAAAGTTCCATGCTACCTATTGTGCTTAGAAGGAAATTTTGGGTTTGGTTCACCGTACTCAGCTAGTAGTAATCAGGAAAAACCAAGACGCTTGCAGCACCACCACTTGCAATGTACGCATAAAGCCAAACTTGTCCATGGAATGACCCAGAACCTTAAAATTACGTTGCAAAAAGAATAGGTAAAGAAAAGGTCCAAATACTTGCAGACAGCATAATTAACCGAGATTGCCAAACTTGAGAATCCCAGAAGAGCATAGATTTGAAAAAGAAAGAGAGCTTCAAACGTATGACCGCTAGCCACTACAATCCTATGCTCCTTAACAAGGTAAAAGGAACGGTAAAACTGCTCAGCAACTAGTACGAATTTAACAGGACCCCAAGTTTTCCTCAGGAACGGCAATACAACACTTGCATTGGACTAGTTATATTAGTAGGTGTGAAAGAGCCCAATGAGCACATGGATTCAACCAAGTTTGTGCTTCTCGCTTTTAGAGTCGAAAAGCAGCCTAGAAGCCCAAACAAACAGGGCATAAGACATGTATAGTCGAAATTTCAGCAGGAAAACTAACAACTACTTTGACCAGAAACAAGGGAGGAATAAATCCATGCGTCTGTCGCAGAATGAGAACGAAACAAGTTTTGGAATCTGTTAAAAAATCCTCAAATTCTAACAAGATTGAAACATCTCAAGTTGACAAGATTGACGATCCCAAATTCTTAACGGACTGTAAAGATTGCTAAAATCCTAACAGACAAAAGAAGCTGACAGGAATAGTTAATGATAAGATGAACATTATCTGCTAATATGAAAAAAAAAATGATCTTCAAGTTTGTTTGTTTTTTAACAGAATCTTCAAGGTATTTTCATATACAAAGATAAAGGATGAAGTGCAAATCAAAGAGATATAACACAGAAGTATGCAACGATAACTAATTAATCTTCACGAGAAGCAACATGCACACAATAAAAAATTAATTAGTGCGAGACGAAACTGCCAGCTTTGCCGTTTTGGTTCATGTTCAATCAGCCTCTGTTCAATCGAGTTCTCATCAGTTTGTTGAGTATTACTAGTAATAGTATTACTTGTTCTGGAGTCTTATCAAAACACGTGAGCAATGTTAATTTATAGACGTATTACCAATCTACAGATTTATGATAAAATTGAATCGCCATGTTCAATTAACGTGCTAAAATAGTCAGATCGAGATTCGGACTAGAGCAATTGGGGCATATGTATGACGCCATTATTACCTGCCGGCGGGCCGTCGCGTTGCTCCACTGCTCGCCGATCGCCAGTCCGCCACCGCTGCGCGCCGCGCTGCGACGCTGCTCGGTGGGTCGCCCTACCTGCGCCTCGCCTGCCTGCCGCGTCCGTACCGTGATGTCGTCGGGTAGATCGTGGGCAAAAAGGGCTGCAACGTGTGTGATTCCCTCACGGACTGCTGTTTATTTACTGGGCTGAGCTACTATTGGGCCCAAATACTGTGTTTCCGACCCAAGTATATGAAGAAAATGTTCCTAAAAAAAAAGTATATGAAGAAAATACCAACAACAGTAACAGCACTTAATTTATGCCATGTTATATTTAGTGCACACTATCTTGCATTGTGATGATATGCTTATGAACTAGGAAAGTTTGAATTGATTGACTAGATGCTATGTGATCGTGGCTCTGGTTGGCTTAGGCTGACTCTAACAAGAAAGGGCAATTTGGAGAGGCAAATGAAGTATTGCATGGGTGTACAGTAATAGAATAGGCCTCAGAACGTGATGGACTCCAACAACAACAGCCAATTCCGCTGGGCATCCTTCGCCACCGCCCGCGGCCTCGAGCACTGCAGCACGCCTCCGCAACCGCCGCGTCGCCACCCGCCCCGGCCGCCGCCGTCCCTGCCGCTTCACACTGCCAGGCATCGCTCCTCCGCGCCGTTGCTCCGCCCCGCCCATGGCGCTCCGACATCCTGCCCTCCGCGCGCCTCCGCGGCCGCCGCCCCGCGCGCCCCCGCCACCGATGCGCGCCACCCGCCCCGGCCACCGCCGTCCTGCCGCTCGCGCTGCCGGGCACTGCTACTCCGCGCCGTCGCTCCGGCCCGCCCATGGCGCTCCGACATCCCCGCCCCCCGCGCGCCCGCCTCTGCACGCCTCCAGCAAGGCCGTCGTGCGAAGCTGTATGTCGCTCCGAGCAACACGACGATGTATCAGTATTTCCCTCGGCAGCACCTTGGTAACGAGTTCCGTTCGAGTATCTGAAGTTCTGAACATGCTAATTAACAGCATGTCAATAACATCCTCACACAAGACACGGGAACGCCTTGTTTCTTCAGAGCAGGTGGAATAGCGGCGCATCGTCTCTCGCCGTCGCACGACTCGCACCCTGCGGACGGAGACGGACGCGTGCTCGCCGCGCGGTGCAAGGCCCAGCACAAGGAACCAAGAAGCAGGCCGCGGCCGCTCGTGAGCTGTGAACTCGTGATTGCGTTGCTGCGCCTCGGCTCGCAATCGCGCGCGGCGGGGGCAGCGGGCAGCCCAGCGCGTGCGCTCGTCGGCTGTCCTCTGCTCGCTCTCCTCTCCCCGTGAAACCCATCCTCGTCGTCATCCATGTGCGCCCCCCGCCTCGCCTGGTCCCGCGGCCACGGGCCAACGACCAGGCCTTGGCGTCCGCGACCAGGCCTCCCGAGTCATCACGCCGCCGTGCCTCTGCCGCGCCAGGCCGTCGTGCTCCAACTCCGCATCCGCCTCCGCCACGCCAGGCCGCCGCGCTCCTCCGCCGCGCTGGGCAGTCGTGCTCGGCTCCACTGCTCGTCCTCCCGTCGGCGTCCGCCCCTTCGTGTCTCACAAATGCATTGAAGAGAGAGGGAATCCATTTTTGCGCTCCCTCTCTCCTCGAAGGCAAGCTGCCTCACGCGTTTGCATCCTCTGTTGTTAGATGTTTCGTTGATGCACAGTAGCACATCGGGACGCATATATGCGTTTGCAAAGCTGTTGAAGTCAGTCTTATCTAATCTCTGAACGTGGCAAGATCAAAAGAAATCTTAAGCTACATGATATCACTTACAAAAAAGAAAAAACTAGTCCGATGGTGGGGCGGTTTTCCAGTGTAAAGTAAACTAGATGTACTTATAGGTGATGTGTAAAGAAATTAGCATAAAAAAGACATCTTTTCCTAGCATCTAGTGTGGTCTTTCTAACTCACCATATACTTCTGTAAAAGATGAGTCACCAAGTTTTAAAACTGACTGACTAGATGCCATGTCAACTCTAGATTATGTTAACTACTGAAAGAATCAAGGTACGGAGAGAGGGGGGGGGGGGGGGGGGGGGTGAATCTCTCAACTCGGTACTCAAGGCTACGAGACTAACTTGACTAAATTGTGATGACAAGAAGCTAGCCAAGTGCGCACACAACCTAGTCTAGCAAGGAACAACACCCTAACAAGCAATTCTAGTAGGAGACAAAAGAGAGACCTAACATGCAATTCTACTAGCAGAAGAAGGTAAAAGCGAAAACGTAAATGCTAGTAAGTAAAGTAGATAGGGATAGAAATACTCATGATAGTTTTTATAGTATCGGAAGGATGGCACCTTCCCTTACTTCACGTTGGGTCACTTTCGTCGGAGTCTCGACACCGTCCCTCTGATCAAGGGCGATCCCTCTCATCCTAGAGCACACTTCACCCTCCGAGTGAAGTCGCGGGCACGTCCCGCCGGGCTCTCCCGGGTACTCTTCCAGTGGTAAGGCTCCACAAATGCGTGCCAAAGGGCGCTCATCTAGTGATGCTTCTTTCGCATGGGAAGCTCTAAGACCGTGTACAAACTTGTGTCGGCTTTCACAATCTCTTTGGATAACTCAACACCGACGCCTAACCGATCTAGGCCTTGCCATAGAGACTAAGAGTAACAAACGAAGAGACTCTTCCAAGCTCACAATAGAGATCAATGGATGCAATTGCTACTCCCTCAATGACTAGGATCACTCCAAATCCTTCGCAAGTGCTTCCCTTCTTTACCCTGAGTTTCCCACACTTCAACAATGCCAAGAAGAGAGCCCTCAAGGGCCGAGCAACCCACTATATATAGGCTATCAAAACAAACTAGCCGTTGCTCAAAAGTGCCCTGTCGCAATAGGGACCGGACCATGGACCGTACCGTCCGGTCTCTATATTGTCGTACTGTCCGGTCTCTATTCTGAGGACTTCCAGAAACTTCAGCTTCTCTGTCTCAACTCATCCTGTAGGGACCGTACCGTCCAATCTCTTCTCAATCTTCACCAACAGAAAGCTTCCCTTCTATGTTGTTTTTGCCTGTAAGGACCGTACCGTCCGGTCCTGTGGTCCGGTCTTCATTTCCACAGCATTCCAAGACTTCACTTCTCTGTCTGGATCTCCAATGAACACCGTACCATCCGGTCCTAGGACTGGACCATCCGATCTCTTCCACAAAAGTTGAACTTCGATCCACTCCTTGGTCCTTGCTTCAACTTCTCCTTTCTTGGTTCCTCTACTTCTTTTCTCTCACCCTAGTGCCTAAGAGACTCACAATGCATCCAAAGATCTCTAGTGTGCTCTAAGAGAACCAATTCGATCCCTCTTAATAGTCTGGTTTTTCCTATAGACTCAAGCCTACATCTACACCAAGCCAACATTGCTTGGATCTAGCATGTCCTTAGCTTTGATCCACCTTCAACCATGACTCCATCAAGCTCTCGATCTGAAATGTTGAGGCCACGAATCATCGAGTCGTCGATAAAGATAGGGTTTGTGAAACGACCATGCTTCCTTGACGTGACCATAAAGTATATCCTACAAGAAAGTTTCACCCAACCACAAAACATTCATACCTTAGGGTTCCATACTCCAATAGTACAACTTCAAAAGTTTAGCTTTTATAATCTCCAAGTGTTAACACATACCATATACTTCGAAAGAAAATGAGGCACGAAGTGTTAAAATTACTAGATGCTATATCAACTCTAGTTTATATCTAACCTCCAAATGTTTCTTTAGGATAAAATCTTTCTTAAGCTACAAGACCTCTCTAATGTACAAATAGGCATCTAGTAAGTTTTAATGGACATTAATCCATCACCAAGAACATCGATCCGGTATAAAATGAGAAGTAACACACTAGCAAAAGCACAATGGCAGCTAAGATCCTTGCCATGTTATCTCTCCTTGCCCTTTGGTGAGTGCCGCTACTGCATTCACTTATCCACAATACTTCCCATCATGCGCATCTCTAAGACTCAACCCTTGTGGGCAGTATCACCCATCTTCAGCCATGATTATTCAACAACATCAGATATTGCAAACAAGCACAACAACAAGTTCTACAAAAGGTGTGCAACAACAACAAATTCTATAGCAGACTCAACAACACCAGAACTACAGCAGACTCAACAACGCCAGATACTACAGCAAGCACAACAACAAAATTCTGCAGCAGGCCAACAACACCAGATACTACAGCAAGCACAACAATAACAAATTATGCAACGAGCACACCAACAACAGATCCAACAGCAAGTACAAAAACAACAACTATTGCAACAGGTGCAACAACAACAAATCTTGCAGCAGGTGCAGCAGCAACAACTGTTCTCAAATGTACTCAGCACACATGGCATTTTTAGCCCAGCCTCTTGCTCACTTGCCGCGACGAACCCTGCCATTTATGGGCAGTGGTTCTCCCTAGTGGTGCTTGCTTTTAGATTTACCAATGTCTTACAGTCCAAGAACCATGTCACATGCTATCATTGTGCCTCATTGAAAATAAAAAGATGTGTTGAACAAGATATGTATTGACATCTTATTTGTATCCTATGTGCCTATGTGTATGCGAATAAGTGCTAAAATATTTATATTGTGCGTATAGACATACAAATGGAAATAGAGGTGTAAGCCTCAATATGACCACATACAATTGTGACATTGCTGAAAGGATCAAGGGCACCGAGAGGGGGGGGGGGGGGGGGGGGGGCGTGAATCGGTTTGTCTATTTAATTTCTCCCAAACGTACTTGAGGTGTGAAGCAAGCTAGACTAGATATGGTGATGACAAGAAGCTAGCGATGCGCGCACACAATCTAGTCTAATAAAGAGGAACACCCTAACAAGCAATTCGACCAAGTAACAAAGAGAAAACCTATCATGCAATCCTACTAGCACAAGAGAATGCGGAAACGTAAATGCTAGTAAGTAAGAAAGAGATAGAGATAGGAATGCTCATGATGTTTTCCGTGGTATCGGAAGGATGGCGCCTTCCCCTACTCCACGTTGGTCACTCCCGTCGGAGTCTCGACCCTGTCCCTCCGTTCGAAGGCGATCCCTCCTAGAGCACACTTCACCCTCCGAGTGAAGTCGCGGGCACGTCCCGTCGGGCTCTCTCCCGAGTACTCCTCCGGAGGTAAGCCTCTGCACTTGATGCGTGCCAAGGGCGCTTCACTAGTGATGCTTTTTTCGCACGGGAAGCTCCAAGACCGTGTACAAACTTGTGTCGGCCTCCACAATCTTCTTGGACAGCTCAACACCGACACCTAACCGGTCTAGGCCTTGCCATAGAACAAGAGTAACAAACCGAAGTGACTCTCTCAAGCTCACACTAGCCTAGAGATCAAGTGGATGCAATTGCTACTCTCTCAAGCACTAGGATCACTCCAAATCCTTCACAAGTGCTTCCCTTCCTTGCTCTTGGCTTCCTCTGAGTTTCCTGCACTCCAACAATGGCCAAGAGAGCCCTCAAGGGCCGAGCAACCAACTATTTATAGGCTACCAACCCAAAACTAGCCGTTGCTCAAAAGTGCCCAGGAAATATGAGGACCGGACCATTGACCGTACCGTCCGGTCTCCATTGGACCGTACCGTCCGGTCTCTATTTCCAGAGCATCCTCCGTTTTCTTCTTCTCTGTCTGAACTCCTCCAATGAGGACCGGACCATCCGGTCCCTAGGACCGTACCGTCCGGTCTCTACTCGATCTCTCCAACAGAAACTAAACCTTTCTGTTGCTCATCTCTGTGATGACCGTACCGTCCGGTCTCATGACCGTATGGTCCGGTCAATAGTCCGGTCTTCATTTCCAGAGCATCCCGAGACTTCACTTCTCTGTCTGGATCTTCAATGAAGACCGTACCGTCCGGTCCCTAGGACCGGACCATCCGGTCTCTTCTGCATAAGCTGAAAACTTGATCCACTTTGATCCTTGCTTCCTACTTCTTCCTTCTTGGTTCCTCCATTTCTCTTCAGCCACCCTAGCCCTCAAGAGACTCACAATGCATCCAAATGATCTAAAACTAGCGTGCTCTAAGAGAACCAATTCGATCCCTCTTGTTAGTCTGGTTTTTCCTATGGACTCAAGCCTATATCTATACCAAGTCAACACTTGCTTGGATCTAGCATATCCTTAGCTTTGATCCATCTTCAACCTTGACTCCATCAAGCTCTCGATTCGAATTGTCGAGGCAACCAATCACCAAGTCGTCGATAAAGATTAGGGTTTGTGAAACGACGCTTGCTTGACATAACCATTAATATATCCTACATGGAAATGTTAGTCACATCAATATAGTCACCCAATCACCAAAAACTTCGTACCTTTGGGGTTTCCAAACTCCAATGGCCATGAAGCTTACAATTGCATGTAGAACTAAACGAATGTAGGAATGGCTTGCCCCATCAAATTCAAGCAAGAACTCAATCGGAGCCTGTAATTGATGAAAGGTGTCAGAGGAGAGAAACCAATGATCATACAAGGGAATACCATATATTTGCATACAAAACACACTCATTATTGTGGGCCAGTTGAAAAGCAACCATCGATTGTCGGCATAAAACATACCTGATATCAAATTCCAACCTGAATGTACATGAAAGTACTTTAGAAGGTGCTCATATTCTTTTGGTAATAGAGGTTTCTCAATTAACACATAGAAGGTTGACACAACATCCAAAGCAACCTGCTCCTTATTATGAGACAATTGAAGACTTGTACCTTCTTTCTTGCGCAACAGCAACAAACATAGTTAGGCACCACGCCTTATTGCGAGACAACTGAAGATAGAGAGGCAACCAATCTAGACAATAACGTCTTTGTTATGTACAACATTTTCTTTGGTTGTGTGACTTTCAAAGCAGGTGTCGTCGGATGTATTTATAATGCTTGGGGGCGTGTTAGATTAATTCCTTGGCTACAAAGAAACCTCCTGGAGATAGATGGAGATGAATGCAAATTTTGTTTTGAGAGGACAGATGAATGCAAATTGATCTAGAGTTTTTCATATCTGTAGCTTCACCTCCCAAAATTCGTAACTTACATGCTGTTGTGCAAAGAAGGTGCCCTCAGACTCTATCTCAGGTATATTTGGTATTCATCGGATTACCAGAATCTGACATCTTCACTCCAAAAAATTAATATGTAGCAAAAAGATGTGTCTGAATTGTATCTCCATATAATTTTTTGGAAACCTCTCGACTAGATTTATAGTTTTATTAGTAGTTAACCTTGGGACCTTCTTGAGCTACAAATCTGTATTGTGTTGCGGTGTTATTTCTGTGCAAAGAATATCTTTCCTTTAGGATCGATAAACCTCTAGAAGAACTTATTTGTTAAGAAATGACCCTGCATTTAGGACCTGTCCACATGAAAAGGCATTCCAAGGAAATTAAAAGCCTATTCCTTGGTGATTTTTAGTGTTTGAATATTCCTTTGTGCATTTCAAACTGCGCGCAGCTCAGTTGGTTTAGTTTTGGTGGTGGAATCAACCTATTGGGTTCAACTCCTAGATTCCGCATAGGTGTTGCATTTGTGACTAATTATTCTTTTGTGTTGTCCCCATCAATAGCGAGTTGTCTGTTGTGACTTTGTGAGTCTTGAGTAGGCTGCCATTCTCTTTCGTTGGCGCTTATAGGGGTATGTGTGTTCACAGAGGTGAGTATTCAATCATGTACGTGAACATTTGCGTCAATACTTTATTTTACCAAAAAAAAAAGAGGATTCCTTTGTGAATTCCAAAATATACATAAAGGGTCAGATGGGAGACAGAGTGAAAATTTGAGCATACATTTGCAAGTTGGACCTAGCGGCTACTAATTAACACACTTGCCGACCGTCACTGGGGGCACATGGCCTTCGTTCAAGAAGGTGAGGTGAATTGGACAGCTTTGACATTGCCAGTAGGAGATGATGTCCTTTCCGACAGTTTCCATGACGGGGATAGCCATTCTTTAATGCCATCTCGCTTGACAGAAATGTTGTTGCAGTCACCAAGGATGAGTGTATACTAATCTGGGACATTGATGAGAGACCGTGCAACAATCCTAAACTGATGATACAGGGGCCATATGCATTGTTCGAGTAGCTGCAGGATAGGCTGGTGGAAAGAGGGATGTACATTGCCAAGTCCTCTAAAGGCCACATCATTTTGATCTGCATGTTTGGTCATGGTCGTGGTGTGGTGTTATGAACGCCGGTGGCATGATGTATATATCGTAACGGTCAAATATTGTCCCTGATGAGAGGATTGCTGGTCTATGAGCTGCTTGTTGATTCAAACAACAAGAAATATTGGAGGCTCAACTCTGACGATTTTGGATGTCACTATTTTCTCTTCCTATGGGCAAGTTACCCCTTCTTCCATGATGTGCCGTACCAAGGCACATCGCTCCAAGGTGGCCGTGTTTACGTACCTGACTCAGTTTTGGCGAAGCCATGTTGGCATAGTTCGCTTCGATAAGACTACAAGTGCATGTAATTCCCAGTTGGTGGTGCACCCAAGCAGATCTCTATGTTCTTCGAGCCTACCTCAATAGATGTTTAGGTGTTTCATATTCTACTCTCTTTTTCATGAACTATGATGTTTAAGTGTGTGCACTTGTGATCGAGTAAGTGATCACGGAGATGTCACGCCCGGTTTTCAAAACCAAAACCGAATGCATCTGTATGCGTGTCCAAGATCATGTTTTTTCACGCACAAATGACAAATTATGTGGTAAAAGAACAATATCTTTATTAAATCGATAACTTTATTTCAAGAATGACCAACTTGGTCTAAAAGAAAAGATTACATTGCAGTGGATTAAATCTAAGCGTTGGCATTCTTCAACTCAACAGGAAGTCGACCGGAAGATTGCATGCCTAGAACACCGCTTCTCCAACTCCATTGTACTCCTCGATGTCTTCATTCACTGAGCAGAAAACAAAAAGGATATGGTTCACGTGAGTACATAGAGTACTCAGCAAGTGGGGAAAAGTATGACATGTTGGCTGAACAAAGAAAGGCTTATATGGGTTTATTTGCATAAATGCAATTGAGTAAATCATTTCGTCAAAGCAGCTCCTATTTACTATGTGATATATATCTCCAGAAGGCCAAGATTACTCCACCTTGCCAATATCAAGGGTTCCAAGCACCTTGCACGTTTCTACAGGTTACTCCACCTGTACCAATCAAAGTTAGCCCACTGTGATTGCCATTCCATAACCACCATTCCCAACTAATAGTGTGAGGGTCCATGCCGCTCTTGACCATGAGCACGACTGTCATGAAAGTTTAGCACTCTGCAGAGGTTGTACACACTTTTCCCACGAGTTTGTGATTTCGTCCCCTGTTGCCAGGTGGACTAAAGTCTCCTTTATGCCGTGCCGGCCAAGCACACGCACACTTCCTTAGGTGTGCGGCCAGGAGATCATAACAAGGCTTTTCCATAGCTTCATCCAGCTTGTACATCCACTGAGGTTCCACCGATAGGGTTACTCCCTAGAGGTCAATCTGTGCCATATGGTTCTGAGAAGTAACTCTCCTATCCCCACACATCTCTCTCCCGACGATTCCAGCGTACCCCGCCTTCCTCGCACCACCGTTTGGCATGCACAGAACTAGTCTCCACTATGTAATACGCCAGGCCGCGCCCATTCTTGGACTCGTGGCTGTACGGTTTTCATGGGTGGTCGCTCCACGAACGGTCCTTAGATTTAGGTGATCAACAAACCAATGGACTGCCGGTAACCCCAAACAATCCCCGAGCTGTCGGTAACCCAGCCACAGCTCCCATACCAGTCACCCAAATCCCTAAGCTCCATTCATGTTGCTAAAGATGTTACCCTTAACCTCATGTGAAAGTAGATCAATTAAGTCAAGTTATCACCTTCCCAACCCGACACAGAGCAAAGCTAAGCAATTCTATCCATAAACAAGTAAAGGTAAACTACAACAACAAGGAATGATATGACAATTCTAGTAAACCCTACATAAAGGTTCGATAGCTTATTGACTCAAGCATTTTTGTAAACAAAAGAATTTATAAATTTTGGGTAAAAAATGCGTCAAGGACACTTGCCTCTATAATTGATATTGCTGCTTAGCGATCCCAATTACTTGGTCTTCAAAGTGCTCGTAAGATTCCCGAGCGCGTATTCCTATTCGTGCAAACATGAAAACAAACAAGCACAAACATACACATGGCTACGAATAATATGCAACATCATGAGCTCATTGGAAGGTGGTAATTAGGATACCATGAGCTCACCAAGGTTCTGCAACAGCAAGAAAAATGTTCAAGTAGTGGTGACGGCAAGAGACGGACGTCGACAATGGCTCCAACAAGTTACGTCCGCGTCAACGGTGTTTTTTGAGAGGGCGAGAACATCCTGTAGAACATGTAAAGGTACACTTATTGGTGTGATTGTTCTTCGACGAGGCCAATGGACATAGCGGCAAGGCAGTGCAGATTGTCCCCATGATGCTGGCAAACGTTCATAGACAGTAAATAAAAACGACCCGCCGAGGCACTGTGGGCCTCCGGGAACAGGTGATTGTCCATTTAGGTTTAAGTTTGATCCTAATTTCAGCATCCAATCCGTGCACTGTGGGTGGCGGATGACCCGCCGAGGCAGTCCGAGGTCGGCGACCCAAGCATGACCTGAGAACGACTCCAGGACGTCGGATCTGGAGGCCGCTTCACGCCGGCGTGAGGTGGAGTGGAGGCGAACGCCAGATCTGCGCGTAGGAGCAGGGACCTCCCCCTTCCTCGTTGTGGCCTGAATCTCCGGTTGACAAACATGGAGGCTGCGGCGACGAGGCTGATGACGACGGCGATGGTGAACCGGAGGTGGAGGGAGCATAGACGGCACATGGCCCAACCACAACACGAAAGCAACTGCTAAACTGAATTTGAGATTACATCTACAAGGGGGGGGGGCTTCCCTCTCTCTCCACGTCGGCGGGGGGGGGGGGGGGGGGGGGGGGGGGGGGTGGTGGGGCCCAGCGGCGGCGGCAGAGGAACCCTAGGAGGCAGTGTTTTCGCGAGAGCTGTGGGCTTTGGGGCGAGATGGCGCATGAATAGTGTTGCCTCCCACGGTGCACCTTGAATTGTGTTTTTCTCTGGTACGGTTGAAGAAGGTTCTCTGGAACGCAATATAAAATGGTCACTGCATCAATTTGAATGAGTAATTGACCAGAAGGAGCACTGAACTGCAGTCGAGATTCCTGGACGCGCAGACACGCGGCAACGGCGATGGCGACCTCAATTTCGCGGTCCACAGTGATCTGCTGGGAAAACTATATTTTTGGGGATGTTTAGGACGACCGGAGACACAGGATGGTGGAAAATCGTGGCATTTGGTTGCACGGAATAGCGGGAACGCCGATGCCAATCAGAGGTCGCACGCTGGACGCGAACAAACATGGATCGGAGGGGTGGCGAATCAGGTTCCTGATCCATCGGAGTTCCTTTGGCCGTGATCTTCGGATATGACGTAGAGGACAAAGGGAAGCATCACCTGGTGAAATTGGTGGCGTTTGGTTGGACGGGTCGACGGGAAACGTGAGTGCCAATTGAGAGCTCCGTGGCTGGGCGAGGCTGACAGCAGAGAAGACGGTGGGGAAAAGCGAGCTACTGCTCGGGGATGGATGTGAGAGAGAAGAGGGGGTCGTCAGCCATGGAAAGGGGAGCTCAGGCATGTTTTTATAGGTCCAAGAGAGGGAGAGCAGGGGGCAGGGCGAGGAGAAACTGCAGCAATGATGAAGGGCCAGTTTCTGGCCATTACACACATCGGTTTCGTGTCTTCTTGACGGGAATTGAAGGGGAGTGCGGAGGGCGACTGATTTGATGCCTTGATGGGGCGTTGTTCTGTTTTACTTATGGTGTATTAGGAGTTTGTGGCGTCCAACCATGGGGAACGGGAGGAGGAGAGCAGGCGCCCAGGAAGGAAGAAAGGATCGATCCATTGTGGGCTTTGTTCAGGCTGAGGTGGCCTGGTAGTTTCTCACGTGGGGGAGGGAGAGAGAGAGAGAGAGGAGAGAAAATGGATTAAGGACATGATTAAGTGGATTTGGGGCCCACTTAGGAAGGGTATTGTTATTTTTCTGGTTTGTAAAATAATGAAAAGAGTCAAACCATTTCAAACAAAACACTAGAAATTTAAAACAAGCATTTTGAGAGACAAACTAATATTTTTTTATTTAAACATTTTCATAATCAAACCATTTTAAATAAATCTGTCAACTAAAATAAAATAAATCATTTGAGGCAAACATTTGATTAGACAAAATAAATTAAATTCAAATAAAAATTAAGAAAAACTTTGAAAATACTAAAAATTGGCATTTAAAGTTGAAAAAATGGTTCACATCCCAAAACTGAAATTTTGGGGTGTGACAAACTACCCCCCCCTTAATGGAATCTCGCCCGAGATTCAGAAGCTAGGAGTGGGAACTGTTTTTGGAGATGATGATTTTATAGGACTGATAAGGGATAGGATTATATGCACATCAAGTAGTTTGATGGGTTTGAACAACGAAATATGGTCAAGGTAAGACAGGCTCAAAAACAGAGTATATTACACACAAGCAAACATAACATAAATAAATCAAAACAACGGCACATGTGCAGTCAGAGGTCTTCATCTGTAGCTTTGCTTCATGTTGATGAATGTCTTCACTTCTTTTGATGAGAAATCTTCAGGAGAAAGTTCTGTTTCTTGAGTTGATGGTGATTCCCTTCTGATAGGCAAGCTTGTTGCACGCAAAACGAAGTCTTTAAACGTTCTATGGATAAGCAAGATCGGACCAATGGGGCTAAGGACAAGGTATTAAAACAAAAAGGTTTCGTTAGCACACAAAAAAATAAAACAATTTAAAGCATTACACCATGAACAGACAAAGCAAACAACGCTACTGCAACGTGGAACTTAAACTATTTTTAGACAGCTTCTAAAATTTGCTTTTATGGCAGGCATAGGAAGTAAACTAATATAAGAACTAAGGCTTGGGCCATCGCACAATTGTTTTTTTAAAAAAAATGAACAAAGAACATAAATAATCAAGGAATTATTGAAACAACGAGAAAAATAAATAACAAGAAGTTTATAAATTAGTTTTGAAAATATAATTTCAAAAACCGACTATTTCTATCTAGGCTTGCGTCCTGCGGTCGACCTGGCTCTGATACCACTTGTCGCACTCGGTTTCGTCTTTTAAAAACGGGGTGTGACAGGAGACTCCTAATTTACGGATGTACTATTAGTCAAATAGGAATTAACATCGTTGTCTGTCTTAGTTTAATTTGTGAGTTTAAATATATCCACACAATCACGGAGCAGCTAGATGCATGCTTGCAGAGGAATACTCTCTTCGCACCAAGTACCGAAATCAAATGTATGATTCGCCGATAGGTAGGCCACGCTTAGGCAGTCTGGTGGGCCGTTGGTAGCAGGCCGACTAAGGCTTCAGAGAACTACATTTGAGCCCGAGAGCAGCTGGCCCAGACGAAGATTTGTCCCATCACTAACAGAGACACGTGGCATCACACGCAGGCAGATTAAAATTAGTGATGAAAAATATTGGACGTTGGTCACATGCGCCTGACATGTTGGCCCGACAAGTGCTTCCTTGTGTGCCACGTGACAAATGCAAACGATAGCAGTAACGAAAATTACTTGACCGTGGCCCTCACTGTGCTTGATATGTGGGCCACAGACGTCTACATGATGCGCCATGTGGCACGACGCGGAGGCAAACAAAATTAGTGACGAAAATTACTTGTACGTGGGCACCATGGTGCATGACATGTGGGCCCGCGTAGTGCGCCATTTTTATCCATGTGGCACGACACACGGCAATCAGTGACGAAAATCAGTGACGAAAATGGTTTGACCGTGGCCCCGGGAAACCTGACACGTCGGCCCGTTCTTGCTTACTAGAATGCCACGAAGACCGGAAAAGCCCGTGGGGTGGGGTTTATGACGAATAAGATGGGTCCTCGTTTGTCTCCGTACTTGTAATGGGATTTTAGCGACGAATCGGCCATCCAAAACAGCAATCTTGCGGTCTCGGACGGTACTGTTCACGTTTTTAGTGACGAAACACAAAAACTTCATGAAAGTTGGCCGAAACGGGAAAGAACCAAAATAGTGATGAAATGGGGAATCAGTCCTCTGAAAACATCGTAAATTAGCATATCTCTTCTAGTGTGTGGAGAGAATATATCATGCCGATTGATGAAAAACCAAAACAGAAACATATGTAGTATACTGTCAGAAAGAAATAAGCATGTGAAATATCATAACTACGACTTGTAATATTTTGAAACCAACGTTTCTAAACATGATGATAAATTGGTTCCAAAGTAATATACGTTCGCATTAAAATCTCGCATTCATAAAGAAGAAATGAAATTCACATGGCCAACGCCGGCATATGCGTAAAGGCAAAATAGCGTACCTCCCCTGCTCATGTGTTAAGGCAATAAAAAATAAAGAAATACACTTTATGCAGCGGATTTAGTGCCAAACTATATCTGGCACACGACATGACGTATGTTTCTTGAGATGAATTAGAAAAGTTAAAATTGACTAGGTGTCATGTCACCATTGGCTCATCTGACATCTAAAATGAAGACAAATCCAAAATCAATCTGGAGCTACATGATGATCTTACTTTTCAAAGTAGAACCGGATGGATAGGGATGAGGCTTTCCATGTGTAAAGGCAACCAAACTGTACCTTTTGACTCATGTATTAGGACATATAGAAGGCATCTTTTGATTCCTACATGGCATATACGGCATCTTTTCTTTATACATGCTAACACATACCATATACTTCCAAAGAAAATGAGTCACCACACATTAAAAGTGACTAGAAGCCATGTCATCTCTATCTATCTGATCTCAGATAGCTTCTTTGGTCCAAAATCATGCGTGAGCTACAAGACCTATCGAGGGTATAAATAGGCCCCATGCTGGCAACTAGTCCATCACCAACATCATCGATTGAGTAGAACATCGAGAAGTAAACACTCTAGCAACATCTTAGCAACAATGGCAGCCAAGATACTTGCCATGTTTTCTCTCTTTGCCCTTTTAGTGAGTGCTGCTACCGCGGTCACTTTTCCACAATACTTCCCATCATGCACACCTTTGGCAATCAACAACCCTTATGTGCAGTATTACCCACTTCAACAAGCATTCACATCAAGCATATTGCCTTCTTCGGCCATGATTATCCAACAGCAAGTGCAGCAGCAACAAATTCTACAGCAGGTGCAACAACAACAAATTCTGCAACAAGTACAGCAGCAACAGACACTACAGCAGGTGCAGCAGCAACAAGCACTACAACAGGTGCAGCAGCAGCAAACACTACAACAGGTGCAGCAACACCAGATAATGCAACAAACACAACAGCAACAACTTCTGCAGCAGGTGCAACAACAACAAATCCTGCAGCACGTCCAACAACAACAACAACTGCAGCAGGTGCAGCAATACCAGATCTGGCAGCAGGTGCAGCAGCAACAGCTGTTGTCCAACTTATTCAACGCGCAGGCCATGGTGAACCCTGTCGGCAACCCCTTGTACGGGCAACGATTCTTCCCTAGCGGTGCTTGCTTTTAGATATATGTTGAGTTGTACTCCAACAATAATGTTCACAAGCTATCATTTGTGACTCACTCGGAAATAAAGATGAAGCATTAAATGAGATATTGATGCAATATTCGTGGAATCCTGCAATGTACAAAAATGAATTCAAAAGGGTCTAATTATTCAACACACAGGTAATGGTGAACCCGTTGCCGCTTAACCCATCAATGAGCAATGATTCTTCCGTAGCGATACTTTAATTTCTTTGAAATGTATGTTCAGTTTACTCCAATGATAATGTTCACGAGCAATCAATGTGACTCACACAAAAATAAAAAGAAGTATTGAACAAGATAATTGTTATATCCTTTTTCTTCTATTTTATCAAAATAAGGATCAAAGGTTTTAAGTTTCGCATATGGTATATAGGAGACTAAGCTAAGTTTTTCTAGGCCACGATCATGAGATTGTCTAGCAACTAGTGCAAGTAACATGAGGATGATAATCTCGGGTCATGCAAGCCATTCATCGGTGTGTCGTCGCGAAAGGGAAGACTGATTGCGTCTTTAATAAACGGAGATCGCCATGACGATTTCTATATATATTTCTTCAACAAAGGACTTACTAGAGAGAGGTAGTAAAAGAAGCATAATGGAATCATATAGTTGAGAAATCAATTATGAGTTAGAGCTGTCAAAGGTTTGACCTACCTCCCTCAACTTCCGCCTCGTTGTCGCCACCACGAGTTTTCGCCGAACCCCACTAGTAACAACTGCTAAGAAGAATCTTCAATGCAACACCAACGGTTGGGTTTCTCGGGGTCATGACCTAAACCTTGAATAGATGAAACAAAAACAAAATCGCAAACCATAAAAATATCTACTTATGAGTGATTTGATTAAAAATTATTGCATAGGTTTTCCATCTGGACTGAGCTTGTGAGAAGCTATTCATAGGGGAGGTGAAGGGACACTGGTATTAGATCAGAATTCCTTTAATACGTAATACAGTCTACGGATATATATCCACAAAAATATTAAAATGATCTTACGATCCGACACTCGAATCACACACTACGCTTGGCCATCCTCATACAATGGTAGCTGGGGGCTAAGCTTATAATAGTTCCCAACAACCGCTGGGCTTGGATCATGTGGTCCATCGTCTTTTTCCTCATCAGACGAATGCAAGGGCCGTTCTCCATTTGGGGCCTTCTGGTTTTTACATAGAACTTCACAAGAATGGGACGAACCCATTCTTTAGATAGCTCACGCCTCATGCCTCCATACGTTCCACACTTTCGTCGGGTTGGGGCGGGGGTGGGGGGGGGGGGGGGGGGGGGGGGGTTGGAATGTAAGTGATATCCGTCGAGACACCTGCTTTCCCTAGCCCTTGACGTCACCTTCTGACGCCCAATACAAAACTGATCCCTCCCATATTCCACCTTTCCATTCAGTCTACACTTGTGTCGTAATCCTAGATGCACACAACATACATGAGAAATTAGGGTCATTGTAAATTTATAACATTCTCGAACTGATAAAGCGTGGACTGAGGACGTGCCAAGGTGACTCTCTGCATACGTATCTCGAGATCAGCCAATAGAATAGATATGTTTCATCAGTGTCTGATATGTGGAGAGAATATATCATGCCGATTGATGAAAAACAAAAACAGAAACATATGTAGTATACTGTCAAAAAGAAATAAGGATGTGAAATATCATAACTAGGACTTGTAAATCTTTTGAAACCAACGTTCTAAACATGATGATAAATTGGTTCCAAAGTAATATACATTCGCATAAAAAACTCGCATTCATAAAGAAGAAATGAAATTCACATGGCCAAGGCCTGCATATGCGTAAAGGCAAACTTAGCGTACCTCCCCTGCTCAATAAAAAATAAAGATATACACTTTATGCTGCGGATTTAGTGCCAAACTATATCTGGCACTTCTTGAGATGAATTAGAAAAGTGTAAAATTGACTAGGTGCCATGTCACCATTGGCTCATCTGACATCTAAAATGAAGACAAATCCAAAATCAATCTGGAGCTACATGATGATCTTACTTTTCAAAGTAGAACGGATGGATAGGGATGAGGCTTTCCATGTGTAAAGGCAACCAAACTGTACCTTTTGACTCATGTATTAGGACATATAGAAGGCATCTTTTGATTCCTACATGGCATATACGGCATCTTTTCTTTATACATGCGAACACATACCATGTACTTCCAAGAAAATGAGTCACCACACATTAAAAGTGACTAGAAGCCATGTCATCTCTATCTATCTGATCTCAGATAGCTTCTTTGGTCCAAAATCATGCGTGAGCTACAAGACCTATCGAGGGTATAAATAGGCCCCATGCTGGCAACTAGTCCATCACCAACATCATCGATTGAGTAGAACATCGAGAAGTAAACACTCTAGCAACATCTCAGCAAGAATGGCTGCCAAGATACTTGCCATGTTTTCTCTCTTTGCCCTTTTAGTGAGTGCTGCTACCGCAGTCACTTTTCCACAATACTTCCCATCATGCACACCTTTGGCAATCAACAACCCTTATGCGCAGTATTACCCACTTCAACAAGCATTCACATCAAGCATATTGCCTGCTTCGGCCATGATTATTCAACAGCAAGCGCTGGAACAACAAGTTCTACAGCAGGTGCAACAGCAACAAATTCTGCAACAGGTACAGCAACAACAGGCACTACAGCAGGTGCAGCAGCAACAGACACTACAACAGGTGCAGCAGCAGCAAACACTACAACAGGTGCAACAACACCAGATAATGCAACAAACACAACAGCAACAACTTCTGCAACAGGTGCAACAACAAAAACCTGCAGCATGTCCAACAACAACAACAACTGCAGCACGTGCAGCAATACCAGATCTGGCAGCAGGTGCAGCAGCAACAGCTGTTGTCCAACTTATTCAACGCGCAGGCCATGGTGAACCCTGTCGGCAACCCCTTGTACGGGCAACGATTCTTCCCTAGCGGTGCTTGCTTTTAGATATATGTTGAGTTGTACTCCAACAATAATGTTCACAAGCTATCATTTGTGACTCACTCGGAAATAAAGATGAGGCATTAAATGAGATATTGATACAATATTCGTGGAATCCTGCAATGTACAAAAATGAATTCAAAAGGGTCCAATTATTCAACACACAGGTAATGGTGAACCGTTGCCGCTTAACCCATATGAGCAATGATTCTTCCGTAGCGGTACTTTAATTTCTTTGAAATGTATGTTCAGTTTACTCCAATGATAATGTTCACTAGCAATCAATTGTGACTCACACAAAAAAAAGAAGTATTGAACAAGATAATTGTTATATCCTTTTCTTCTATTTTATCGAAATAAGGATTCAAAGGTTTTAAGTTTCGCATATGGTATATGAGACTAGCTAAGCTAAGTTTTTCTAGGCCACGATCATGAGATTGTCTAGCAACTAGTGCAAGTAACATGAGGATGATAATCTCGGGTCATGCAAGCCATTCATCGTGTGTGTCGTCGCGAAAGGGAGGAGTGATTGCGTCTTTAATAAACGGAAATCGCCATGACGATTTCTATATATATTTCTTCAACAAAGGACTTACTAGAGAGAGGTAGAAAGAAGCATAATGGAATCATATAGTTGAGAAATCAATTATGAGTTAGAGCTGTCAAAGGTTTGACCTACCTCCCTCAACTTCCGCCTCGTTGTCGTCACCACGAGTTTTCGCCGAACCCCACTAGTAACAACTGCTAAGAAGAATCTTCAATGCAACACCAACGGTTGGGTTCTCGGGGTCAAGACCTAAACCTTGAATAGATGAAACAAAAACAAAATCGCAAACCATAAAAATATCTACTTATGAGTGATTTCGATTAAAAATTATTGCATAGGTTTTCCATCTGGACTGAGCTTGTGAGAAGCTATTCATAGGGGAGGTGAAGGGACACTGGTATTAGATCAGAATTCCTTTAATACGTAATACAGTCTACGGATATATATCCACAAAAAATATTAAAATGATTACGATCCGACACTCGAATCACACAATACGCTAGGCCATCCTCGTACAATGGCAGCTGGGGGCTAAGCTTATAATAGTTCCCAACAACCGCTGGGCTTGGATCGTGTGGTCCATCGTCTTTTTCCTCATCAGGCGAATGCAAGGGTCGTTCTCCATTTGGGGCCTTCTGGTTTTTACATAGAACTTCACAAGAATGGGACGAACCCATTCTTTAGATAGCTCACGCCTCATGCCTCCATACGTTCCACACTTTCGTCGGGTTGGGGGGGGGGGGTGATGTGGACTAGGGTGCCCGATCTTTCGAAAGGTTCGGTGGTAAACGACGATTAGGTCGAAGATGTGTGACACACGTCGATCCGGCTTCCGAACAACACGTCCGAAAACCCCGCAATCGCAGCACCACGTCTTCTCTGGTTATCAACCGGCGATGCACGGTTGACCTCGCCCAGAAGGCTTATCCCTGCAAGCGAATCGAAGAACACAAGCAAGAACAAAGAAGAATGCAACCAAATTGCAGATGACAACTTAATCTCACGAAGTTGGGGTCTCACAAACCGACGGCGGCGAAACTGTTCAATGACAGATTAATCTAAGCAAAACCCAACCCTAACTCATGTGCCGGCGGCTGTAAATATAGTCTAAGGGGCGTGCAACATCCCCTGGACACACCCTAATGGGCTCACACAAGATACAAAGACCAAAGGCCAAAGACGGCGTCACAGCGCCAAGACAGATTCTGGACGTCAACTTGGTTCGACGATTCCCGATGACTCTGGACGAATTTGGACTTGAAACCAGTGCCATTGGAAAGGTGGTCGAATTATCTTTCCATCCATATCTGGTTCGCCCCAAACGGAGCCCGTATGCGACCTGGGCGGCCGTTTTAGTACAGACTGCTCTTGGACTCCGAAACAGAACCGAAATCGATTTCGCTTGGGTCTCCAACTTGACTTGGACGTCCTTGCTGGTCTTCTCCGCCTCCAAGCTCCTCTCCACTCATCCCCTGGTCCTCTCCATAGTTCCTAATCATGATACATTCATTAGGTAGCAATCTATTCTCAAAATCAAATAAATAAGTACTTAGGAACGAGCTCACCTCTAAATTTAATTGTCGCGCCGAGCTCTAGTTATAGGACCTTCAATGTCATGTGGAGGAGTGTTGTGTGCATCCGAAGGAGTGATGTCCTCATCATCCTCCCCCTCTTGAATTGGAGTCGTCCTCGACTCAAGCTCATCTTCTTCTCCCAAGTAAGGCCTCAAATCTGAATGTTAAATGTAGGACTAACCCCGAACTCGGGAGGCAAATCAAGTTTATATGCATTATCATTAATCTTCTCAAGTATTTTGAAAGGACCATCAGCTCTAGGCATTAACTTAGACTTTCTCAATTCTGGAAAACGATCCTTTCTCAAGTGCAACCAAACTAAGTACCCGGTTCAAGTTTAACTTCTCTTTTTCCTTTACTCTATATTTTCAGTCATCTTTCAATGTTGTGCTTAGTTGTTTCATGCATTTTCAAGATAAAATCAGCACGATCTTTAGCATCATTATGTACCCTCTCACTAGTAGGCAAAGGTAGAATATCAATGGGGGCACGGGGGTTGAAACCATACACTACCTGAAAAGGACTTACCTTAGTGGTAGAATGTGTTTCCGATTATATGCAAACTCCACATGTGGCAAACATTCTTCCCACATCTTCAAATTTTCTTCAAAAACAGCCCTCAACATGGCACCCAAAGTACGGTTCACCACCTCAGTTTGTCCATCGGTTTGTGGATGACAAGTGGTAGAAAAATAACACTTTTGTACCCAACTTGTTCCACAAAGTACGCCAAAAGTGACTCAAGAATTTTGCATCACGATTGAAACAATAGTAGAAGGCATACCATGCAAACGAACAATCTCTTTGAAAAAGAGGTCAGCAATATGAATAGCATCATCACTCTTATGACATGGTATAAAATGTGCCATTCGAAAAAAACGATCCCACCACAACAAAAATGCTATCCCTCCCCCTCTTAGTCCTCGGCAATCCAAAACAAAATCCATAGAAATATCCGCCCAAGGAATAGAAGGAACCGGAAGAGGCATGTATAAACCATGTGGATTCAAGCGAGACTTAGCTTTTTGACATGTAGTGCAGCGAGCCACGAACCGCTCAACGTCTCTCCTCATCTTTGGCCAAAAGAAATGTGCGGCCAAAACATCCTCCGTCTTTTTAGCACCAAAATGTCCCATCAATCCTCCTCCATGCGTCCTGTATCAACAAAAGACGAACGGAACCAACTGGAATGCATAGGCGGTTAGCTCTAAACAAAAAACCATCATTCAGCAAACTTGTTCCATGAACGTCCCTCTTTACAATTCAGCAATGCATCTTTAAAATCAGGATCAAGCGCATAAGTTTCTTAATCGATTCAAGTCCAAAAATGCGACAATCAAGTTGGGACAGCAAAGCATATCGTCTAGACAATGCATCAGCAATCACATTTTCCTTCCCTTTCTTATGTTTAATGATGTAAGGAAAAGATTCAATAAATTCAACCCATTTAGCATGTCTACGGTTCAGATTATTTTGTGAACGAAGATACTTAAGCGATTCGTGATCCGAATGAATACCAAATTCTTTAGGCCAAAATAATGACACCACGTTTGTAAAGAACGTACAAGAGCATACAATTCCTTATCATACGTAGAATAATTCAGAACGGGGCCATTCAATTTTTCGCTAAAGTATGCAACGGGTTTTACCATCTTGCATCAAAACACCACCAATGCCAACTCCACTGCATCACATTCAAGTTCAAAAGTCTTACAAAGTTTGGAAGTTGCAGCAAAGGCGCGTGTGTAAGCTTGTCCTTCAAAGTGGAAAAGGACTCCTCTTGTGCTTTTCCCCACGAAACAACCACTCCCTCTTCATCAACTCGTGCAATGGAGCAGCAATGGTGCTGAAATCTTTGACGAAGCGGCGATAGAATCCTGCAAGACCAAGAAAACTTCTCACCTGCGTGATGGTTTGGGGGGCAGCGGCCAGCTCTCATTGGCTTCAATCTTTGTCTTATCCACCTCGATTCCCTGTGGAGAGTAACAACATAGCCAAGGAAAGAAACTCGATCGGTGCAAAAATTTGCACTTCTCAAGGTTACCAAACAAACGTGCATCTCTCAAAGCTCAAAAACAGCACGTAAATGACCCATATGTTCATCCATAGACTGCTGTAAATCAATATATCATCAAAGTAAACCACACAAATCGACCAATAAAAGCCCTCAAAACCTCATTCATCAAACGCATGAAAATGAAGTGTAGGTGCATTAGTTTTAAACCGAAAGGCATTACTAACCACTCATACAACCCGAATTTGGTTTTTAAAAGCTGTTTTCCATTCATCTCCAAGTTTCATTCTAATTTGGTGGTAGCCACTACGCAAGTCAATTTTTGTGAAAATTATAGAACCACATAACTCATCAAGCATGTGTCTACCTAGGAATAGGATGACGATAACGAATAGTAATGTTGTTAATGGCTCTACAATCAACACACATAAGCCAAGTACCATCTTTCTTAGGAACCAAAATTACAGGAACGGCACAAGGACTAAGGCTCTCACGTACATACCGCGGTCCAAAAGCTCTTGGACTTGTCGCTGAATTTCCTTAGTCTCCTCGGGGTTGGTTCTATAAGTAGCACGGTTTGGCAAAGTCGCTTCCGGGACAAAATCAATTTGATGCTCTATCCCTCTCAAAGGGTGCAGCCCCGGGGGGTATCTCAGCTGGAAAAAACATCCTAACTCCTGCAAAAGGTTAGTGGACAGCAGGAGGCAAAAGAGCTAACAATATCATCAAGTGAAAACAAAGCTCGTTTGCATATGAAGCATAGCATATATCACCATCAGAAATTTCAGCAAGTTTCACTTTTTGTTGCAAGCATCACTCTACCCTTCAATTTAATTCCCTCGTCCTTAGAGCTAGGTGCAGTTTATCACTTTTTTTTTCTCGAATACGCAGGAGAGCTGCGTATCATTGCATTAGAGAGAGGAAAACGGCCCCTTACAAAACAACTACCACCTCACTCCGAGCCGAGCCGTGAGGGGTTGTAAAACATACAATTGGTTTGTATCTAATAAACACACAAGTGGGTGAGACCTGACCAACACTAGAACTAGGCTAATCCTAGACCACCAACATGACCCAAAGAGAGAGCACGCATTCCTCAGGCGCCTGCAAGACACATAGGTGATGCTCCTCGTCGAAGACCCGAAGGAGTGCTGCAATGCTTGGTCGTGCATTGTCAAAAACACAGGAGTTCCTGTGCTTCCAGAGCACCCAAGCTGCTAAGATGATGACCATATTTATGCCCTTCCTCTTCTCCTTTGGTACGCGCTTGATGGTCTTGCGCCACCACAGTTTTCCTCTAAATCTGCTTATAGGGCGTTCTTCAATGGGTCGACTACGTTTGAGCCATGGCGCAGGTTGTGGAAATCATGGGCACCACCTAAGTGCAAAGTCTTCCTTTGGTTGGCAATTCGGAACAGGTGCTGGACGGCCGATCGACTAGCTAGCGCGGTCTGCCTCACCGAACAAATGTCCGCTTTGCGATCAAGAAGATGAAACTGTCCAGCACCTGCTCACTACGTGTGTTTTCGCTCGGGAATTCTGGTTCAAAATCCTATCACCACTGGGGCCTGCAAGAATCCACACCGAGGAGAGGTTTATCACTTTTAGGTGGGAAAACAGAATTAGCAACTTGGATTTTCAGATTTATCTTCTTTCATACTAGCAGCTCTTTCTCTATCAGCTTGTACAATTTCAGCAAGGGTCAAAGGTAGCAAGTTTTTTCTGTCCATTATGTGTAAACGTGTATTTATTACTTCTACCATGGTGCAAGCATCATTATCATGTTGCCAAGGTCGACCCAACAAAGTGAACAAGCTTGCATAGGTACCACATCACAATCCACAGAATCAGCATATGTACCAATGGAAAAAGAAACTCTGCAGATTTGTGTTACCTTAGCCTTACCAGAATCATTTAACCACTGGATATGGTATGGATGTGGTTGTGGTCGAGTGGTCAAGCCAAGCTTTCTTGACCAAATCTGAACTCACCAAATTGTTGCAGCTTCCCCATCAATAATCACACGCGCACGACGGTTCTTAATGTTGAAGAAAATCTGAACAAGTTGTGGCGCTGTATCTTCTCAGGCTGCTTAATTTGCGTGCTAAGTACACGCTGCACAATGATGTTCGTTAATCCCGAAGTGTGTTCTGCGCTAAGGACATGGCCATCGGCGTCCTCAACAACAATTTCTTCATCAATGTCATCTTCTTATGTCGGAGGTGCTGACATATCCTCCATCATCTGTAGCCATATATGCCCTCTTACTTGGGCAATCCTTCTGCACAGGGCCAAGTCCATGGCAGCGGTGACACTGAATGCCGGTGGTGCGTCCCGTCGAGGCGACGGATGAGCACTCTTCGCTGGTTCAACCGATTGTTGTGTAGTAGGTGGTTGGCGCCGCTGGATGGAACGCTCGCTGCAGGCTTGCCCGCTGGAGGAGGCGTCCGGAAAGGAGGAAGCCTTGGGCAGCCTCGCTGATGTAGGGTGTCAGCCGTGAAAGCCTTTGGTACTTTAGTAAGGCGAGCAGCCCTTAAACAAAATCAAAGGCGCGACCATCCCCCCTTCCCCTATTTTTGCATTTCTTCTCTATTTGGCCCACAGGAAGAAACCGGGACCAGAGCATGTCGTGAAAGACGCACGCGGGGCGGGGGCGCGACGGAGCAAGAAACGTATGCGCGTGTACGGAAGCGCAACGGCTTTCGCGCTCAGGCGTGCGCGGCGTGTAGGAGGTCCGGTTGTTGTTCTTGTTCCGCTGCCCAGTCCCTGCAATTCCTTCTCTGCAAGCATAGCAAACTGAAACAACTGTTGACAGTGTTAAATTCTTTATAATCAACAATGTCTGAATTCCCGCCTCAAAACCAGAATAAAAACGAAACATAACGAATCCTCTAGTTCCTCAACTATACCACAGCGCATCAAACCTTTTGCAGCTCCCCATAGTAATCCTGAACTGACATATCTCCCTGTTCTAGGCGCATCAATTTTTTACGTAAATCTCTATGATATGAAGGAGGAACAAAACGATCACGCATGGCTGTTTTCAAAGCTTCCCATGTCTGAGGAGTATTACCATCATTAGCTAGACTATTCTACCAGATAATAGCAAATCTTTAAACTCACTAGTGGCTTGTCTAACTCTATGCTGTGCAGGACAAGATGAGCATTAAATTTCTGTTCTACTGTCATTCCCAATCAAGATATCCCTCAGCATCATAATTTCAGCAAAAGATGGTATAGTAAACTTAATCTTAGCATAGGGATCATCGACAGCACGATTTATTACCTGCAGCACGTCGCTGATTATGAATACCACCCATACCTTGAGTGTTGATGAAGACGTCGGCGCGCCCTATTCTGTTGAGTGGCTTCTTCATCAACGTTCCTTTTTCATCAAACACCGATATCTGGAAGTTCGGTGTTGGTGTTGCTGGTGTTGGTGTTGTTGTTGGCAGAAGAGGCCTCATTGGCCTTCAAGCGATTGTCCATCTTTCACACTTGTCAACAAGCCTAGCCATCGGCT
>JAAXCT010003318.1:0-37679 GCA_012490785.1 Eragrostis nindensis | reverse complement strand
GAAACTGTCAAAGAAAGATATTTCACATGGCATAGAACAGTAACATGTTCAAGATGATGTTTTTTATGCTAATGGTCACTTTTCTTCTTCAGCAAACCACCAAATCGCTTTCAGCAAAGGCTTCTTCTTCTGCTGCTTAGCTGTTTGGTTGGTGATGTGCTGCCACTGTTCTCCTTTGTTGACTGCAACCTATTGCTTGTCAAGAGCTGCATCTTCCTTGTTTGATTCCAAATCAGCTTGTGAGTCACCATCATTCTCCTTCTCCTTGGATGAATCATAGTCAGTGTAACTTACTGTTCTCCCACATTTTGCAACAACCACGACCGGTTCATCGTCTCTTCGCTGTCCCCCTTCTCCTATCTTCTTGCTCGTTACTACCTGCCTGTCATGCCATCATTTGTATTTGCAAGCAGGGAAGAGAGCTCCTTTTATCTTCTCACAAGCAGCTGCTTCCTTTGTTGCAAGTCATCATTCTCCTTTTTATGTTCTGTAACTCATTCTCTTTGTCTAGTAGCTTTTCCTTCCACTGGAAAGTCTCGGCTGAGCTTTTTCTCTGATGTTGTTAGCTTCTGTTAGTTGAGCTTCCAAGTTGCTGCATCTTCTTCTGCAGCTCTGCATTTTCAGTTTCTTCTCTTTCACTGCCTCCAAAGTTTTGTCCATTTGAGCTATGATTGAGACCATTTCTTCTTCAGAGTTCTTGATAGAATTGACAAAACTTAGCTCCTTGGACTGCCATTCCTCATGGGCATTCCTTGCTTCTGCTTCCATTCTTTCAACTGACTTCGTAAGGCAAACTTTAATCATAGTTTTGCTTCATCAAGCATCACTTCATAATTCTCCTTAGTATTTTTCAGACTCATGGTAAGCTCCTCTACCGTGCGTGCCTGGGTACGCTCGATCTCATCTTGTTTACTAAGATACTTCTCCTGTGCCTCTCTAGATTCAGCTGACATTTCCTGCAAGGCAGAGGCCAGACCCTCCATTGCCTTCTTACCTTATCAACCTCATCTTTGTTAGCTTCAAGCTCCTGGCCAGCTGGTTTCTTCTGTTCAGTCAGGGCCTCTATTTCTGAAATCCTATCACTGCCTAGGGCTCCATTTTCCTCTGCTGCTGCGCGGAGCTTCAACCTAAGCTCTTCAACCTCTCTCCATAGATCAGCCGCGTCTTTCTCAGCAGCATCAATTTTTTGCCTGACATATCAATATCTCCCTTCTGCCTAGTCACCTTATCCTCCAAAAGCCTGACCTTGTCCTGAAGAACAGCAACTTCTGATTCTCTGTCCCGAAGCAAAGTACTTGATGTATCTAGTTCTTTCATTGCTGAATCCAATGACTCACCCTTAAAAACATTGGACTGCTCAACTTCCTCTAGTCTGACCTCCAGCAGCTGCGCCTTCTTCTGCCATTCATCAGCTAACTCATTCGATTTTGACCCTACATTATTAGCATCGGCAACGTCAATGTTAAGTTCTTCAACCATGCGCTCCAACTCAGCCACCCGCTCTTCAGCAGCCTTAGCTTTCCCAAGCTCAAGTTTTAATTTCAAGTTCTCTGACTCAAGATTATGAATCCTTTCGGCAGTCTTTTGGCCTTGCCATCCATCTTGGAATCAACCAGCTCTTTCAGTCGCTTAATCTCGGCATTAAGGAGCTTGACTTGCTCTGCTTTCCACCTCGGGCAACCCTCGTTGCATCATCTGCCTGACTGAGCGCTTCATTCTTGGCATCGATTGCATCAGCCAGTTCATATCGCTCGCTTCCCAAAGCTGCTCCACCGGTGACCGCAGTGCGGACCGCATCAGCCTCCTGCTGGCTTTGCATGCTCTCCAGCTTCCTCTGCACAGACTCAATGTCTGCCTGCTCTGACTCCACGGAGGGGATTTTCTCCGGCCTCCACCACCCCCACAGCCTGCCTCTGCGAATGAGTGCCTCCTGCAGCTCGCATTGGCGTTCATCAGCCACCTTCTTGGCACGCTCCCAGTTCTCTCGAGAACCTTCCCCATTTCCTTCTCTTTCTCCAACAACAAAACTGCTCCTTCGCCTTCACAGGAGATCTTTTGAACCGCGGCAAGCTGTGCCTGCATCTCCTGAGCAGGCTTCTCAGGCGGCGGCTTCGCGGCCTTCCCTTGCTTCTGAAACCCATAACAAGAACGCTCAGAATTCACAAAAAGCATGCACCTTTCGGCGCCACGGCGCGAGTACCTGCAGGAATTCTCACCTCCGGGGGGGGTGGCGAGCCGGGCAGCGGTCTTGGCCGTGGGAGCCTTGCGGTCGGCAGACCCGGGGGACTTGTCAGCAGCGCGCGGCGCGTCGGCGCGCGTGCCATGAGCTGCACTCGCCTTGGGGACGGCCGGCTTGCGGCTCTTGGGAGTCGGCGGCGCGTGCCTTCTTCTCCGACGCCTTGCCGTTGCTCTTCGCCTCCGACGACCCAGATCTGCGCTCCGAGAAACCAAATGGCAATCAGACCAAGAAACAACAACCACTTCTCCGTGCCCACGCTCCTGCAGGGATTAGTAGACACGGGAGCACAGAAGGAAGCAGTGGGTACTCACTTGGTCTTGGAGCCCTGCATTGCTGCGTCGCCGCCGGCCGCTGCCTCCGTGCTAGTTCGTCTCCTCCTTGGTCTCCGTCCCCGTCTCCTTGCGTCACCCTCGAACCGCGCTATGAATGCGAAAAATTTGGGGAAGTAGTGGTGGGTGAGCGGTTGTGGCAGCGCTGCCACTACTTGAAGAACATGGATGGACGGAGTGGCGGTTGCGGCTAGAGAGACAGCGGTTTCGATCAACATCCCTGGGGTGTTTTCTCTCCCTCTCTTGAGCGAAATCCTTGTGTGTGTTTGCTGTTGGAACGTTCACATTTCCTCGCAGGTTTTTCTCATTAGAGAGAGAGTGGACGAAGGTGAAGTGACTGGGCCGACGAGTTGGGAACTTGGGATGCGTTAATGCTTGTGCCGGAGTTTGCGGCAGTACAAGACTTTATCACGTCACGCGTTTATCCACGAAAGTCACGTGTTTATCCACGAACCAGACTAAGGCTGCCCGCACTAGGCAACTCTAAACGTTACTCCGGAGGACCGGGATAGTGTAAAATCCCCTGCACCGGCGTCCGCTACCCGTCCGCTATCGTAGCGGAAGGGGCTTCCGCACGCAAAATCTGGCGGAGGCAGCGGAACGGGGTAGCGGACGCGTACGTGGCGGGGGCCCACGCTGGTGCGCGCCATTCACCACCCGCCGGAAGAGGAGAGAGAAGCAGATGGCCGGAAGGAGAGAGATGCTCGTCGCCGTGCAGTGGAGAATGGCCGGGAAGGAGCGTGGAGGCCGAGGCGCGCAGCTCGACCGCGGCCGGATCCGCGCCGCCTTGTGTCGGAGCAGCTTGCTCCCGCGGGAGGAGCCCCTGGACGAGGTCGACGAGGTCGAGGACGCCGTGCGGTACTGCCAACGAGGGCTGCTCGACGGCGGCCGCGGCGGCCTGCGTCGGTGCCATTGGAGGCGGCGGCGTACGATCTGGGGAGCCCCGCCGCCAAGCCGCGGCACTTGAACCCCACCGCGTGATGGCGTCGAAGGTGGAGCAGGTCTGCCCCGTCGCGTCCTGAACTCGTCCTTGATGCGCGCGACGCTCTCCGGCGAGATCTCGGCCACCTGGGTCACGAAGCTGAACGCCGTGAACGACGGCGGCGGGCCGCGCGGCAGCTTGGCCGGGTTCGGGATCGCGTCGCGTGTCCCAGACCGGCGCCACCGATGGCGCCGGCTGCCCCGCGCCATCTCGCCCCGCCGCCTTCAGGAACTGCGCCGCGCCCTGCCCGTCGAACACCAGGTGGCTGAAGCAGATCCCGACCGCGAACCCGCGCCGCGCCTGCTCGTGAGGATGAGGTCCTCGAGCTTCTCCTCCTTGGGCGAGCAGCTCCTCCTTGGGGATGAGCAGCGGGCGCTCGAGGTAGTTCACGACGGCGAGCGCGCAGCTCGCGGCGGCCTCCACGAACCAGAAGCACCGCCGCGGTCTTGTCGATGGAGGAGAGCGGGAGGGTGCGCCGGGAGTCGGCCCCGCGCGGCGGGATCAGGGCCGGCGACGACTTGGACACGGTGGGCGCGGCGGCGGGGTTAGCCATGGCGGCGTCGGCTGGTCGCTGTGGGCGAGACGCGCGGGCGGTAGTCAGAAACGGATGCGTGGGAGCTGGTGCTTTGCCGCTGTCCGAGGGGAGGCAGCGGAGGCGGGGGAGGCGAGGCGGCGGTGGCGGGGGAGGCGAGGCGGCGGCGGGGGAGAGCAGCAGCAGAGGCGCGGCGTGTCCGGAAGGATCGAGAGAGAGGGAGAGAGACCGACCGGGAAAAAGAAAAGATGGGTGGGATTGGGACTGGAGAGAAAAAAAGAAAAGGAAAAAAAATGAGGAGGAAGGAGATGGTAGTTGGGATGGTTGAATAAAATATAGGATAGTGAGGTATAGAGGAAGGATATAGAGGAATGATGGGTGCGGGGAGAAATTGGTTTAGAGGAGAGAATCTCGATGACTAGGACAGAATATTCCTTTTAGAGGAATAAAATAAACATAGAGGAACACGAGTGCGGAGAGTCTAAATATATTTTGGACGACCCTAATCCCTCCTTATTACTCCGTCGTAGAATTAGAGCCGACTTTGCTGGTGACTGTAGTGCTGTAAACTGTTGGGTGCATCGGACTCTGTATACATGATCGCGTGGCTTTCCAGTCGGTGTGTCGTCTTGTTCGTCGGGCTCCCTGGAAACTCGCGGCGCACAATTAACGAGCCCGACATGCATGATTAGCTTAACTAGTTTAGTTCGTTCCTGCGAAGTGCGAACGTTGCGATTCATGAACGACAACTACATGGTCTCGTACTCCTAGCAGCGAATTCACCGTCTCGTACTCCTAGCAGCGAATTCCACTTGGAATTTGTCTCCGGGCGGCGGCTCCCGTTGTGGTCAAAAAGAGACGTCAGGCTAACACCTCGGTTCCTTAAAAACGCACCGCCTACTAGTAGTACTAAAAATAACACACTACTCCACCCTGTAACTGAATCTGATTTTTTCTTTTATATGGTAGTTTTCGACCTCAAATCCACGCGTTCCGAATTTCAACTAGACTTCCAGCTAGTAACATCCACTTACATTCTCTAAAAACCCTTCTATTTTTTCTCATAAAGCGTGTGCCCGGGAGCATCTTGGGAAAAACGCTCGCGTCCTCCATCGGGCAACCAGAAGATGAGGTGTCAATGTACTGTCCTTTTAAGAACGAAAGAGACCGAGAAAATCAAGAAAAACCTTTCTTTGCATGTAGAAACACTCGCAATGCAGTAGACCTATGTGGCAGTGAAAGTGTGAGAAAACCCCGCAATCAAATTCACGATCTACGTTTTCTCTGAACAATTCGGCATAATGCCACAAAGATGATCGTGCGCACCTGTACTTCCAACCCAAATGAAAAGCAAGCAGAACAGCAGAATGTAGTATTTCCAAACCGAAATGAAGGACGAACATCAGAACTACAGCAGTCGGGCAACTTGACTCACGCTGACAGTGGCGGAACAGCTAAAGCCGTTTACAGATTTGCAAATCCGCATTTCTTTTCTCCATCCAGCTCACAACGCAGATCCGGCAGCGATTTCTCCAGCGGATTATGTATTCGCCGGCAGACGGTTGAAACTACCTGGAGACCCCCAGGATCCAAGGTCCTAACCACTGGCAGGTACCATCGATCACCACGAGATCGGTCGCCGTCGCCCAGTCCACTCCAGCTGTGGCTCCAGCATCATGGGTCGTGCCGCGGATGCTGAAACGCAACGAACGCGCGGTGGCATATACTACCGTGTTTCTGTTGGATGGTCGCCGTCGGCCATGTGGGCACACGTTCGAATTGACCCGAGGTCACCGCGGAAATTTGACGGATATATACTGGCTGCAGATAAGAGAAAGAAGTTTGCCAGTTTGAGGTAAAAGTCTGCGACCCATGTGCTGTGCGTCGTGCTCCAGCGCAAGAAGGAAAGAAAAATGAGGAAAAGGCCGACCGTGGCTGTGCTGCGCCTGCGCGCAATGCAGCGCCCCGAATTCCTGGGTCGCAATTCTTGATTCGGCCCAGCGGCAAACAAAAACGATGGGCAAAAAAATATGGGGTGAGAGAGGCTCGAACTCTCGACCTCAGGATCACTCGCTGCTTTAGCTATGAGACCTACGCGCTAGCCAACTGCGCCACCACGCCTTTGCGCTAACCGGAAGATAATAATACTTTTTACAACCTCTACTACAAATCTTGTGTCATCCTATCTGAATGCAGATTAATATGACAGTACGGAATCGCGAAATATTAAAAGTCACATAGGAAAGAGGAATTCTATTACTATAGTGCTTGAATACAAATTCTCGTATGACTAAAATCTTAATTTATCTTGGTACTCTTTGCCAGTCATTGCAGATGTAATACATAAGAATAATGGTAAGTGTTTTCATTTGCGTCTATTTGTTGACTCTCTTCCACGGTGATGGATCCTCAGCACAAATTATAAGGGCCCAATCAAAGAATATCTTTTAAAGGGATGGGGGCGTAAGCCCCTTTTAGTCTATGCTAAGGTAGGCTACTGCTTAACCTAATGATCCTCTACTAGTCATAACAGAGTCATACAAAATGACGAGTATATGTAAACAACACTTGTGTAATTGCCTATGAAAGAGAAAAAAACTCTTAGTGTGTAACTATGATGCAGAAGCGTTTCTCCTCCTCTGGCTTCTATAGTGCTTACCAAAGATGTGTATGCATCAAACCGACTATGAGTGGGGCCAGGAGATCATGTACTTGAATTTACGATCACAGCTTTGGATCCTAATAAAAAAAGTGACATTTGGGAATTCCCTAGGTCCAAAATTTATATAAAAAGTAAACTATTGTAGCAGCCAATAATTAATGTTTACTATATTCCGCAAAATTTGAATTTGTCGCAACATTAAACAATAACTGCTACAACTTAATAAATAAACAGGTAAGAACATTACTGAAGACCAAATAACTAGCAAATTTGTTGAACAACTGATTCAATGCAGAATGAACGGCAACGACCTCACATTGACCTCCTTGGTAACGTCGCTTGCCCTGTCAGGCAGCTGCCGCATGATGTAAAGCAGCATGTCCACGACCTCACATTGACCTCCTTGGTAACGTCGCTTGCCCTGTCAGGCAGCTGCCGCATGATGTAAAGCAGCATGTCCACGACCTCACATTGACCTCCTTGGTAACGTCGCTTGCCCTGTCAGGCAGCTGCCGCATGATGTAAAGCAGCATGTCCACGAAGCACACCGCGCGCAGCGTCTGCTCCTTCCCAGTCTTCACGTCCTGCTCGAGCATCGGGCTCAGGGCCGCCGCAAGCCCGTTGCCTCCCCGCTGCCGCGGCGGGGCGCCGACGATGCTCCCCGGCGACACACGAGCGTCGGCTGGTAGCCCCAGCAAAACGCCAGCCTCGTCGACTTGTCTGCTTTCTCCGGCTTGATCACCACCGCGCGCGGGATGTGCAGCTCGTGGAACCTCTCGGTTCTCGGGTCATACAGATGCACGCGCAGCTCGTTCCCGAAGTTGTGAGATAGCACGAGCACCGCGCCGCCGCCGCAGTCCCAGCAGCCGATCAACTTTTTCTGGCCCGCGAGGTGCCAGGAATCGAAGCGCAGCTCCCATCTCTGGTCTGGCCTGAGCAGCCAAACGACGAACTTGGCATGATCGGTGACCGTCGCCACGCACAAGCGGCCGGACATCTCCATGAGCTTCGACCGTGCGTGCCTTGATCCGTTGGCGACGCGTTCCCCGGGCAAGTCGATGGTTGTGATGATCTCGTAGTCCGCATAGAACGCGAGCACCTTGGAGTAGTCGGCCAGTAGGTACACCTTGCCGTCGAGGTAAACAGATTTGTTGCTGATCTTGGAGTTCAACCCCCGACAGCAGAGTTCGCGGCCGCTGGTCGCCGCCGCCTAGGGTGCAGACCAATATCTCCTTCGTCTTGTACACGTAACGAGGGCGCGACGACACGCCTAGGTCCACTTCCTGCTCCCGCGTCACGAGCAGCTTGTGGCGTCTGCTTGACGGGTCGTACCCGAACCCCGCGACGCGGTATTGGCTCCGCCCAGGAGGAGGAGGAGGCATCTTAATGTCCACCTCCTCCTCGCTGCCGGCGACGGCTGGGTGAAGAGGAGGACAGTACACGTGTCGCCGTAAAATCTCCCGCGAGGGAGGAGGACGACGCCGTTGCATGTGCCGACGTACTTGTGGTAACCTCTGTACGGTTGCTCTCGATCGACGAGAGCGCGTCTCAGGTCGTGGTTGCGCTCGCCTTCGTCGACGTCCCGGCTGCTGCCGGCCAGGGCCATGTGGAAGTCGTGGAACATGCAGCCGGCAGTGATGGAGGCCGTCGCCATGTAGGCGATGTGAAGAGGCGAGCCGTGGCGGTGGCGGCGGCGGAGCCAGAAGTCCAGGTCGCCGACGAGCTGCCGGTGGCGCATCGAGAGCGCGGCGCACCGCACGACGGTGCGGGTCGGCACGAGGGAGAAGATGTTGAGGAGACGTCATCGGGGATGGTCGCGTCTGCTTTGGCCTTCTTCGTCTCTGATGTTGGTTGTCTCCCCCCGCCGTCGCTGTTCGTTCCCGTCCTCTTCATGGTGCCATGGCAAGCTACAAGAAACATACGATCGATACGATCTCTTATAAATGACGTAAGAGTCTAACAACCCTGGATGAGGTTTGGGTTTCTGGGTTAAACTTGCAGTTTTGTACGGTGAAACGTAGTAAGCCTGGACTACGTACCCAATGTATCCGTGACGTACCATAGTTCTCCACTGTAACAATTTACACGCACCAGATGGAGATGGAAGCCAGGTCACTGAAAAAGCTCGGCACAACAAAAATGGGCAGCAAGTCAGCAATCCCTCAGCATGGCACAACTGCCCAATACTAATAGGCTGGTGTTGGCTTTTTGGCGCTTTTTCTAGCCCAGATAGTATGCAAAATTATTTTTAACAAATTAAAAAAAATTGTTTATCACGTGCACCTCAAATATAGGAAGCGCCCGTGATTTAGCTAGGATGCGCCGAAGAAATTACAAGAACAAAAAAGGTGAGAGTATGTGCAACAGTTGATGAGGAAAACAGAAGAGACCATAAAAAAAACCGATTTCTACTTAACAAATTGACCAGATCTCTTCACACACAAATTGACCAGATCTCTTCACACACAAAAAAAAATTGACCAGATCTCTAAACAAATCGATTTCTACTTATCAAGATTAACTGCCTGATGACTTCTTCCCTCTCCTGAGGCTGTGATCTCATGGCCTGGAGCAGCAAGTCCATGACACAGTTGACGTGCATCGTTCGCTCTCGCGCCCGCTCCTTGTGCAGCTCAATCACGGGTTCCACGACCGCGTAAAGCCCTCCACGGCCTTGCCTGACATGGCTGCGCCCGCCGATGATTCTCCTCGGCGACACGAGCGTCGGCCGGTAGCCCAGCACACAGCGTACTCCGACTTGTCCAGCGTCAACGTGCTCGGCGCCACGCATTCGAACAGCGCACGGCTTGATCCGTCGTGCAGCGAGATGACGGTGCAGGTACGGCCGTTGCCCTGCGTCCTCATGAACAGGAACGCTCCGCCGCCGCAGTCCCAAACGCCGGCGATCGAGTGCAAACTTAGCTTACGCGCATACCTCTGTTCCCACCGGTGGTCCGGCGTGAGCAGCCAGAAGACCGTGCGGGAGGGCCCGTCGGCCGCCGCCACGCACACGCGGCCGGACACCTCCATGAGCGGAGACACGGCGTGCGGGCTCAGCGTGCCCTCGACGCGCCGCCCCGGCAGCGCGATGGTGGACACCGTCTCGCCGTCGACGTCGAACGCGTGGACTTCCGACGTCTGCACGTCGAGCAGGTACACTTTGCCGTCGTTGTAAAGAGACGAGCAGCGGATCCTGCCGTTCAGCCCCGACAGCACCTTCCTCGGCCGCTAGCCGGCCTTGCCGAGCGTGCAGATCAGCAGCTCCGTGGTCATGAATCTGTGGCCGCTGTGCGGCTTCTGCTCCTGGCGCGTCACGACCAGCTTGTAGGTGTCGCTGGACGGGCCGTATCCGAGGCCGGATATGCGGTACCATGTCTTCTTCGGACGGGCCTTGTCGGGACACGGGAATCGCACGGCTCGCTCGCCGTCGGCGACGGCTGGGTTGAAGAGGATGCCGCAGAGGGAAGCCTTGGCTGCCAGGAGGACGACGCCGTTGCATGTGCCCACTTCTCGGTGATTCTGGCGTCCTGGAAAATCCCGCGTCGCAGGCCGGCGCCGGCGAGGTGGAAGTCGTGGAACGCGCTGTCCGGCCGCGGCAAGGTTGCGCGGTCTGGCCGGCTGGTTCCTCCGTCCTCGTCCGGCCGCACGGTCGCTAGGTAGGCTACGTGCTGAGGCGGCAGGGGCGCGCCGAGGCGGCACCGGGCGTCCCAGAACTTGGACGTGGCGATCAGCTTCTGGTGCCGCTTCGAGAGCGCCGCGCAGCGTACTGCGGAGCGGGCGGGCAGACGGTGCAGGATGTCGACGAGGATGTCCTCGCAGATGTACGGAGCTGCGTCGTCGGCGGCCGTCGTCGGGCCATCATGCGCTCGCTTCCTCTTCCTCGCGGATGTCGCCATGGTGGATGGAGGCTTTCCTCCTCGGGTCAGAACTCAGACTGTATGGTAACAAAACTAACCTCGCCCGTCCCGTCGATTTCGGATCTCTGTATGCAAATGCAACTCTGATCTCGTTACGCACGTTACGCGGAAGAATCTCGACAAATGCAGAAACGCATCCACAAACAAACCGACCCAAAGCCCCCGTGACGCGACGCGATGGGGAACTTCCTGGGGAAGAGGAAACGCGAGACCGAGGAGCAAGAGAAGCCGGCGTTGAGCTCGCCAAACGCGAAGAAGAGGAAGAGACCAGGGACCGATCGCGACGATGACGCGCCAGGAGCAGGCGTCTGCGACGACGTCCTCCCCAACATCTTCGCGCGCCTGCCGGCCCGCACCGCGGTCGCGTGCACGGCGCTGTCGAAGCGCCACCACAGCCGCCTGATCTGCAGCCTGGAGTTCAGGAGCCTCCACTTGCGCCTCGGCCCGCCGCTGCCCCGCCCGCACATCGTGTACGCCGTGACGGCGCCATAAAGAGGAGACCCGAGCAGAAGGAAGCCGTCACCAGGTTCCACGGCTTCCACGTCGCCGGTGCCGGTTGGTCTCAGCGCCGGCCACGGCGCCCGATGCGCGCGATCGTCGAACCAGAGTACCTCGACATGACGTACGTCAACACGTGCAACGGCATCGTGCTCCTCGCCGACGAGGATTTCTCCGACCCCTGCAGTTGCGTCCTCTGGAATCCGGCCGTCGCCGACGATGCCAAGGAGGTAACCGTTCCGAATCCATGGGGTGGAACAGCTGGAAAGCGAGTTTCGCGTGCTGGGGTTGGGCTACGGCCGGAGGAGTAAAACCTACAAGATGCTTCTGTATCGCAAGCAGAAACATTACAAGCAGCATCCCAACAAGAAGGTTCGCTATTCCAGCGGGGCGCGATTCGCATTGAGCATTCCTTAGTAATCTACACAGTCAGCGACATGGAAAATCAACCGTCGCAATTACAAACCGTGTCGTTATCAGGCAACCTGGATGCAGGGATCCGCCATGGGTCGCCTTACATGGACGGTACAATTTATCTCCTTCACGCCGAAAAGCTATTTGCCTTCGACGTTGATGATGAGACTGTCACCACTATCGACTTGCCTGCTGGTGAGAGCACAAGGCTCGATTCCGGGCTCATGGAAATGTATGGCCGTCCGTGCGATGCGCGATGGCGAAATCAGGACAAATACCTTGTGGCTGCTTTCTCTGGATCACCGGTGGGAGCAGAGGTTCGTCATTGACATTTATGGTGTCTCAGTTGCGGGTATATGGGACTGCAGTGGTATGCTGGTCATTACTTAAACTGCGACTGGGACAGTGAACGAGCAAAGGTTTGTCTATACAATGTCGCAACAGAGAAGATGAGATGCTCGAGGCAAAACTGCCGAGCGACATGGAGCTGGAGTGGTCAGCTGATGCGGTATGCTGGGGTTACAGGCCTACGCTTGTGTCACCAGAGCATTGCCGGCGTGGTCAATCAAGGCAAGGAGCGGCATCGAGATCGCTCTGCAGACACACTGCGCAAGCTGGAGCCGATCAGGGAGCAATAAAGAGAAAAGGGCAAGAGGAAACGCTCGACAATATCAGAGAGCATTGCCGGCGTGGTCAATCAAGGCAAGGAGCGGCATCATGCAGAAGCTGCCCGACGACTTGCAAGACGTTGTCGAAATGTCATTGCCAAATGCGAAAGGTCCATTTTTCTCTGCCGTGGACAGACATTAAGATTGCGTATCACATTTGGCGTTTGGTACTTGTTCTCAGATAGGAATAGAACTTGCTTCTAGATTATCCTATTTATCAAATTGAAACTGGTTGGGAATATGAAGTATTAACATGAACAGTTCCAATAGTGTGTGTAAATTGGTGACAACCACTACACGATTTACAGCTATTGCCGAGAGTTGTCAGCAAGTGGCCGACGGTTTATGTTTGTTTTTGTATTTTTGTCAGTTATTATTGATCAGGGATAGTCTGGTGCTAATTTATCATTACTCTTGGGTATCGGTTCAAGAAACTTAGGCCCCGTTTGGAATGGAGGATTTATTCCCCATTCCTGCGGGAATTGAACTGATTCCTGTGAAATTCCTGTAAAATTCCTGTGAAATTCCTGCGTTCCAAACGGGGCCTAGGAATGATTCCTTTTATGCAATTGCCTTAAACTATAAATCTTATTTGACTATAGTTTTTTCTATTGAATCAAAAATGCTAATTGGGTCTTGTTAATTTTGTGCAATAAGAACTATATATATGTAAATAGAATGCTTTACAAAATGTTTTATTTAATTCAGGTTTATTCAACAGGATGATCTTAGCTTCGTGCTACACAACTTGGTCAACACACAAATACTCAACTGTCTCTACAAATCTAGTTGGTTGCCTTGTGAAATGTATGTGTATTATTGTTTTTGCAAAAAGCACGTGCGAAATATTTGGTACATCCTATTGGGAAAATTGGAGTTATAGTGCCGGTAAAACTAATAAGTTATTACCCATTTAAATTAAACAAATGTGAGTTTCTAATAAAGCCAGGTTAGTATCTAAAAAAACATGTCCAGGATGAGAATGGCATTTCATGATTAGCGGCATCGCCAAGGATCGAATAAAATAAAAAAAAAAAAATATCTCTAACTGCAGCTGGCCTGTTACGTGTGGTGATATCCGGCACGTTGATGTTGTATCCCCCAAATACAGAAATAATCCGCCTCGTCTTCTAAACATAAATCTTTCCCACGGAAGAGTTCTTTGACAAATAAAGAACGCATCCACGAGCCGATGCAACTCAATCTGTGATACGAGACGATGGGGAACTTCCCCGGGAAGAGGGAGGCGAAACCGAGAAGCAACATAGGTCGGTTGAGCTCACCAAACGCGAAGAAGAGGAAGAGATCAGGAGCCGACGACGATGCGCCCGGAGCAGCAGGCGTCTGCGACGACGTCCTCCCCAACATCTTGGCGCGCCTGCCCGCCCGCACCGTGGTCGCGTGCATGGCGCTGTCGAAGCGCCACCGCCGCCTGATCTGCAGCCCGGAGTTCAGGAGCCTCCACTGCTGCCTCGGCGCACCGCTGCCCCGCCCGCACATCGCGTACATCGCGACAATGCCTATAAAGAGGAGACCCGAGCACAAGGATCCCGTCAGCATGTTCCACGGCTTCCACGTCTCCGGTGCCGGCGGGTACAGCGGCCATGCCCCGATGCGCTCGGTCGTCGGAGCAAGGTACCTCAACACGAGGTATGTCAACACATGCAACGGCGTCGTGCTCCTCAGCAACGATGAGTTCTCTGACACCTGCAGGTGCATCCTCTGGAACCCGGCCATCGCCGACTTCGTGGAGGAGGTAACCGTTCCAAATCCCTCGAGGCTAAGCGAGTATTGCATCTTGGGGTTGGGTTACGGTCGGAGGAGTAAGACTTACAAACTGCTTAGTGCGGTGCAAGAAAGGCGAGCACTGTAAAGATTCTTTGCTAGTAATCTACGAACTCGGCGACATCGAGCAGCAACCAACCGTGTTAACGGAAGGAGTGGATGGGGAAATCGACCTGGATTCACTTTACATGGACGGCATAATTTACCTCCGTGATCGCATAAATTCGGTGATCCTAGCTTTCGACGTAGACCATGAGACGGTCACTCCGTCAGCATGCCGGCCCCCTAGCTATTAGGGGCAATCGTATTGTATCGAACCTCCTGGAGTTGTCTGGTCGGCCGTGCGTGGCGATGATAAACGATGAGGGAAACAGATCCTCTGGATGCTCACCAGGGATCACCAGTGGATCCGACGGTGCCACATCCCGGAACTGCAAAACGATGGCTTCTACTCTTTTTTTTTTTTTTGCGAAAGGGGGTGGGAATTATATTAAACTTGTAAACAGTACAGCCCACGTCCTTTTACAGAAAGCCCCCTGGGCACACTTACAGAAAGGATCCTCGAAGAAAATGAAATTACAAAGAAGTCCATCTCCCTCTCGAATCCTCCCGAACCACCAGGTTCTCCGCCACCGGAGAGCATCGACGGCGACCTCCAGGCTCCTCCGCACTCCAAACTCGCGACCACAACGCATTGTTGATGAAGCCGATGGATTCGAACGAAGATGGCACAAAGCCGGCCATCGCGACGACGGAGGAAGGAAGAAGCACCGGAGCAGCACCATCGAAGACCCAACAGCAAGAACCAGCAAAACCCGAAGAAGTCGACAGCAAAAAACTTGATGCCGACAGCCCGGACAAACATCCACCATCACCGACATCGCCGGCGAGGGGAACCAAAAGCCCATCCCCTCTTTCGCGAAAGAACGGAAGGCACAAGATCTCCACACGGTCTCACCTTTGAAGTTGTCGTCGTCGCCGAAGACTCCATCACCAGCTCCACCGAGGGGGAGAAAAAATCCGAGCGCCGCCGACATGGCGACGCCGGAACCCTAACCCTAGCTCCTAGTTCTAACCTAAACAGCTAAGGAAACAGGACCGGACGGCGATTCCCCAAACCTCCCCGCTCTCCGGAGCCCTACGGGCCGCCGGAGAAGAGGGAGGGCCGGCGAATCGCGCCGGAAAGGCGCGCCGCCCCCCTTTTCTCCCGCTCTCTACTGTAGCGCGGAAGACGCTTCGCGAGAGAGAGAGAGTGAGCAGCCCGACGATGGCTTCTACTCAATCCTGGGCACTTGGGAATGCGGTGACGTGCTAGTCCTTTATGTGGAGAACATCTGCAGGGTACACCAACAGCGGCTATCTGTTGTTATACAATGTCTCAACTGATAACATGTTCAGAGCAGATATGCCACGGACTTTGACTTTGAGCCGGATCGGTCAGAATATGCGTTTTGCTGGGGCTACAAGCCGACGCTCGTGTCACCCATGAGCATCGTCGGCAAGCTCAAACAAGACAAGGAGTGGTCTCGAGAACGCCCCTCGAACATAATGGAGGCCTTAGTGCTCGGCAATGAGCAAGACAGAAAGAAAGGGCTGAAGGCAACGCTAGATATTGTGCGTTCCATGGATTTCTTGGTTCGCGTCATCCAAAAGTTGCCACATGGCTTGCAAGACGTGGTTGAAACGCCAATGATGGATTCAGAAGATTTGTTTTTCAAGGAAGCAATACCTTACGAATACGAAGAAGAGACTGTGTAAGTAGATTGAAGCCTACTCTCCTGGGTGTCTAGTGACTTCATCATATAGCTGGTGTTCAACATGTCATCACGGCATTCAATTAGAACACGTGATACACATATTAGGGTTACAATAAAGGCTACCAATAGGAGTCATTTACTTTTTTTTTCTTTCTTCTTTTTTCGTTTCATCAGTGTAACGATTATGCACTTTTGATGATAGACGACTTCATCGGTGATTAGTATTTGTTGTTGTAACTTTTCTTTTGGAAAGTCAAGCAAGGATGGGATTTAATCTATGAATGTTCTTCCCTCGTGGCGCCGTGTGGACCTCCAACCCCCGCCGACCCAAACCGCCACCCAGTCGCTCTGATGCCTTCCTGACGCCGTCGCAGTCCGTCGCACCCTCCCTGTCCGCACATACATCCTACGCCACCACCCCACCAACCCGCCCGCCGCTAACCACTCCGACGTGGCTCCCCGCCCTCCCCGCCGCCTCCTTCACCACTGCATCCGGCGACTGCCTCGCCGCCCCGTCCGCTGCCCGCATGCAGCCTGTTGTCAGGCCAACCAGTAGCCATGAGCGATGGTTCGGAGGGGAAGAAGAAGAAAGTCAGGGGCACGAACTCTGTGCGCTAAGGGATTCTCTGGGTCATCTCACCACCGCCTCCACCTCCGGCGCTGGCGGCTCCGCGCCGCCCGCAACACCCCCCGCCTCTGGTCGGTTGCTGTAACAGCCCGGGTCCCGAAATACGGCTTAGTCCCACTCGCACGTCGGATGAGACACACCTACTTAAAACTCACTTACGCTTTCGTCCTCGCTTCACGTAAAAGGATTAATCCGGAGTTACTAAGCATCGGAAACCCGGCTATTTAAATCAACTCAACTCAACCACAACCACCGATGTGGTACTAAACTCACGAAGCTACAGTGGCCGTGATGCTACAGTAACTCGTGGCTACAGTACTGGGCCGGGTTCTCACAGTTGCTGGCTCGGTCGAGCTAGCTACCATTATCTAGATAGACTTTTCCTTAATCTAAACAAAAACTAAACTAACTCTAGATGTATGTCCACCGTAGAAGTTAATCTAGAAGCCATATAGTACCATCTATAGAGTTAATCCGTTTTGACATAGTTTCAAGATGGTGCGGTTACGACTTTTCAAAGTTTGTTCCATTGGCTTTCGGTGGAGTAGTTGATGATCGACATTGGATTCGGATGCCTGTCTGATTCATGGAGAGGTGGCGGAGGATTTTGTGGTTCAATCTGAGGAATAAGATAAATAGTGGCAGAAACGGTTCGTAGGTTCTGTTTCTTTAAGGTCCTAGTTTTATCTAGAAAGGTCTTAGGGTCCGTTTGGCAACCAGAATCACTTCAGATTCTAGGCTGAATCGGTTTGAATCGGAGCCAAAGAGCAAAATCCCGAAGCGTTTCTCACCAGAATCGGAACGGAGCGTTTCGTCCAATGCACTGTCCCCGCGAATCGGCGAAAGTGGTGTTCCGCGGCGTTCCGATTCGTTTCGCGCCCAGCTTCTATCAAACCTGCCCTCCAACTTCGAAGCGTATTTACGCGATTTGCCCACCGTCTCTTCTATCTAATCGGCCGCACGAGCAGAAGCTTGCCGTCGTGTGCTCGGTCGACAGGGATCGCCGCCGCCGCCCTCCCCACCTCGTCGCCGCTCCCCACCACCTCGCGCCTTCAGCGGGCCCAGGTCGCCCTCAGGACGCCGAGCCGGACCAGCCGCCGGACGCCACGCGAGATCTGCTGGTTGCCGCCCGCAGAACCAAGGTTTCCCCTGTTCTTTTCTTCTTCTCCGCCGCTCAGTACTGCCTCCGCTGTAGGATTTGTACACACGACGCGAATGTGTCCTTCGATCATGGCGTGGGCTACAGATAGCAAGAGCAACACCCTCGGCTGATACTGTCTTCATACAAGTATACAAATTAGATTTTTCTAACCATGCCACCGAACATTGCATGCGCGCTATGCAGATTCTTTGTCTTTCGTTTGTATGTGCAACTCTATTAGCAGTAATCAGGCACCATCCTGGTCTCTAAATGGAATGGAGACTTGTAATTTGGAAACATGTAGCTGGCTAGACCAGTTGTGGATTGGACATCCGAAACCTGTGGAGAATGATGACATGAATTTTGCAATGTCATTTTATATATTGTATATTTTAGAAACTTCATTATTTTTTTTGACGAAGAAGAAAGAAAGAGACTTCAGTATATATTATAATGCACCCAAAACAACAGTCTAACCAAGGGTAAATGAGTCATTTTGATCCTTCTTCTCTTTTTATTGAAACTGAAACCAGAAAAAAAACTAGCCAAACGATTTCTAAGTGATTCTGTTTCAGGACCTGAAAGTTTCTGGTTGGAATCTGAAACGTTTCTGATTCTCAGTGAATCTGGAGCTGTACCAAACGCACCCTTAGTCGCAAGCTCTTATCTTTTTGAGAACTTGGTTGTAATAGGAGATGTAATATGTTTTTAAATCTTAATATATTTCCTCTTTCAAAAAAAAAATTCTTAATTTTTGATTAAGATTTCAAGTTGATAATGATGTCATCGCTAGCCTGCTTGAATCTCTGAAGTTTCTTAGCTCGAACTCCTTGAAATTAAAACAGGTAGTTCGAATTTGCATAGCTTCCCATCGGAGAATAGAAATTAGCCTTTTTAGATTTCTAGTTTCTGAACATGAAAACTCATTGGAACGTCTAGTTTTATCCTGTATTGTTTCAGCATCATTATCTAGTAGTGTACTACTCCTATCTATTATTTGGCATTAAGAAAAATTTTCCGCACCGTTGAGTCGGTGATACCCAACCTTCGACGCAACAAAACGCTGTAGCATGGGCAAAGCTTGTCTTACATCAGACACGGGTGCGTGCATCGACCTGCAACTGTTATGGCGAAAATACGGCAGAGCGGCACGGGCGGTGAACCACGGGATGGCCGTGGCCGTAATAGATTGATTCACTCCGTCAATTTCGCATCTCCAACTGAAACAAATCGTATCATGCAGTCTTGCCTCTGGGAAATGTTCCAAAGTTACCACGAATGAAAAAAAAACTCGACCTGCCGGGGGAAGACCGCCCCCAACGGCATTTAATTAAGGAGAATAACCTCTCACGCAGGTCGAGAAATCCTCCGAACCCCCTCCCTGATCCTACACAGGGACTCAGCTGGCCGTTGTGAGCTCCGGCGCGAGTCTTTACCATGTGATTTGACCCGGGAAGGACGAGGGGATTTTTTTACTCTGCACTGCAGCGTGGCATATTTCAGCCATATGTGCTACAGTGCGCGCGCGGCACTGTAGCGAGCTACAGTATCGCGCGCAGGTGCCGCGGCGGGGGATCGAACCCCGGTCGACAGGAGCTCACGCTCCCGGAGCCCTCTGGCTCTGACCAGTCGGGCTGCCCCCGCGTTGGCTACCACGAATGAAAAAACAGCCATCTCGATCTACTCCTCGATCCAGGACCAGGTCAGTAGTAGGATGGAGACGGCGGCAGGGAGGAGGATGAAACCATGGAGGCGCGAGAGACGGTAGCGGCGCCGATCGCCGGCGCTCCAGCCGCGAAGAAGAGGAAGGAGGGCGCAATAGTTGGGGGCCTCAGGTGCAGGAGGCATCTGCGATGACGTCCTCCGCAACATCTTCGCCCGCCTGCCTGCCCGCGGCGCGGTGGTGTGCATGGCGCTCTCGAAGCACCACCGCAACCTGATCTGCAGCCCGGAGTTCAGGGGCCTCCACTGCCGTCTCGGCCCGCCACTGCCCCGCCCGCACATCGCCTACATCGTGACGGCCCCCGTAAGGAGGAGACCCGAGGAGGAGGATCCCGTCGGCATGTTCCATGGCTTCCACGTCGCCGGTGCCGGGCTCAGCGACCACGCCCCGATGCGCACGATCGCCGGATCGAGGTACCTCGGCAAGCAGTACATCAACAATTGCAACGGTGTCGTGCTCCTTGCCGATGGGGAGTTCTCTGCCCCCTGCAGTTGCATCCTTTGGAATCCGGCCATCGCCGACGCGCTGCGAAGAAGGTAAACCATTCCAGATCCATCGCCGGAAAGCGAGTATCGCGTGCTGGGTTTGGGTTATGGCCGGAGGAGTAAAACCTACAAGATGCTGCTGTGTCGCAAACAGACACATCGGATCCGCAAGCGCGTGCATACCTACGGGAAGGCTCGCTTACCTGCGACGGCGGTGACACGATTCGCATTGAATATTCATTAGCAATCTACACAATCGGGGACAAGGAAAATCAACCGCAATTACGAACCTTGTTATCAGACAACATGGATGAAGGGATCAGCTATGAGTCGCTTTACATGGAATGCACAAGTTATCTCCTTCACGTCGAAAAGCTACTGATTCTCGCCGTCCACGTTGATATGATGAGACAGTTACCGCTATCGACTTGCCTGGTGAGCACATATCACCTGGCACCGTGTTCATGGAATTGTATGGTCGTCCGGCGTGTTTATGTACGAGGGCACCTTGTGGCTGCTTTTCTGGATCACCAGTGGGAGCAGAGGTCCGTTACTGGCCACAAATCTTTTGTCGCAGTTGCCGGTTCGGTATATCATATATGGGACTGTAGTGGTGTACTGGTCATTTACTTCAACGACGACTCGTACAGAAGCAAGGTTCGTCTATACAATGTTGCAACACAGAAGATGCTCGAGGCAAAACTGCCGAGCGACATGGAGCTGGAGTGGTCAGATTATGCGATATGCTGGGGTTACAGGCCTACGCTTGTGTCACCAGAGAGCATTGCCGGGGTGGTCAATCAAGGCAAGGAGCGGCATCGAGATCGCTCAGCAGGCATACTGCGCAAGCTAGAGCCGATCAGGGAGCATGTAACGTCCTGAAAATCGACCCTAAAAATTTTTAAATAAAATCGAAACTTAAATCAGAAGTTTTTAAAACTTTTCAAAAATCCCTCTCTTGTTCTGGACCACACCAATTGGATTTTCCGGTCTGGCTATTTCTTTCCCTTCTCATCCTCGCCTAAATTGCCGTCCGCAGCCGCGAACGCCGCAGCACTGCTGCTGCACGCCGCTATGGGGCAACTTGCCTGAGCACTCCACATCTCGTCACATTAATTTATCTCGAATGACCTGACGACACTATGCACTATGCTTGAGTCGTCTCGTCATCTCAAACCACGTGACGACCATACACTATGTTTGTGTTGTCACGTCGCGTCGTCACATCATCAATTCACTATCCACCTCCCACCCTCCTCTTCCTCTCTCTCCTCTTCTCTCTCATGCTCTCTGCAACAGAACATGCGTCCTCCTCCAGTTCCGTGTCAGCCCGCATGACCGCCTCGTCACATTCGTCCTGCCGCCCTCTGCACTCCCCTTCATTCGCCACATGCGCTGCTCACACCTTGCCCCACTGCTGCCCTGCATGCCTGCTCCCACGCGCACAAACAGCAGCGCGACCCGCGCACAACGCTGCCCGTACCCCTTGCCCACGAGTTCAAGTCTCGTCGCCATAAATCGCACACCTACCGCCAGACATGCCATCACTCTTGAGCTACCTAGCTGCTGCTCTTCACTCCTGAGCCATCTCGTCGCGTCTCGTCGTTGTCTCATCAGCCCAAATCCACACACCAACTCCTGAGTCGTCCCGTCACTCGAGTCGTCACGTCAATCCAAAACCACACGCCAAAGTCATCCTGAATCGTCTCGTCACTCGTGAGTTGTCTCGTCGACCCCAAAACACACGGCACGCTGTCGGCCCCACCATCCCGTCGCTCTGCGCCATGCACGCCGCTACGCGATGCACCGCCCTACGCATTGTTGGCGGTTCATATGCGATAAAATTAAATTCATTAATTCCGCAAGCGCACGGATCACCATTGTAGCATTTTACCTTGGAGTATTCCAGGGTTATCGTATTTTTATTTCCGCAGGGAAGTAGAGCAAAAGGAAGCTGAATAATAGCTATGCATTGGATAATTTGGAGAAAGAAATAATGTATCAACTATACTTGAGACGGGGGTAAGATAGGCATGATAGATATGGGTGTGGCACACACATCCTCAAATCCAAGGTAATAAAATAAATCGTAGTATACATTTGGGAGAGCAACGAGATAGAGTTAAGGCTACCTGTATGTTTATCTATTATTTACTTTTCTAGCAGTCAAGTCTACAAAGATTATTTACTCTAGCTAAGCTCATACACATACAAGTCATGTCGTTTCGGGGCACACACGTGCTAGGTTAACCGATGAAGCTAGTTCAAACCTAGGGAACCGTATGCTATAATTAAGACCCTGCTGAGTCCAACCCGGACGTGGTGGATTACAGAGACCGGTGCAGCTGTCACATACACTCGCGGCTACCATCCTCCGTGGGTTGGGTGCCAAACGTGCATAGGCCAAGATCTAAGCGCCACGCTTACAACCCGCCTAGAGGAGCTACTCTTGATCAACGGAGCAGTCCTATCTAAGAATGAACAAGCACAGATTTCACACGACGTCATCTCCAACGACGGCACTCTCTCGTACTCGCTATTCCAACAATCACGAATCCCACAACAAGATTTCTACGAGCACTACTTAATGAAATAAATAAACTAAATAGAAAAGAACTACTAAAATAAATAAATAAAGATAAAACTAATTATATAATAAATAAAATAATATCTCAAAAGAGTAAGGATACAAAGAACTATACCGAACTCCGAGAATACTCCGGAAGCCCGAGAGAACTCTCACTCTACTCTACTCTACTCTAACTCCCAAAGCTACTACTCAACTAAACTGAATGGAATGACTTGGATGAAGTGTGATGGTGCGAGTTGCTTCGGAGGCCGAGGGTCCAATTTATAGCTTGTGAAGGCGGTGGAAGCACCCTGGCCGAAGCTGGAGAGGCGGTGGCCCAAGTCGGCGCCGGCCTAGGGGTGTGGCCGGCCGGCCGTCCCCTGTGGCGGTTTGCCACCGACTTGCTCCTGGACGCTCCAGATCACTCCCTGAAGGCGGTCTGAAGGTCGGTTCCTTGCTGGGGTCGGCAGAATTGAAGTGAGGGCCAAGTAAAGGCCCAAATGGCCCACCTTCTAGAATGACGGTGGAATTCTGCTGGGCTGGGCTTGAATTGTGCGTTGAAGATTATTTTCCAGCCCACTGGAGGAAGCCTGGGGCCTGCGGCCACTAGGTGGGGCCGGCAGGCCTAGGGTGCGGCAGGTCCAGGGATTTTCCTTGGCTGGGCCTATTTTTCTCCATTATTCACTCCTGCATCCAAATATTCACCAAAACCTGTGGAGTAGCTTTATTCCTATCTACTATGCATAAAATCTTGGTGATGTATTTATTTACCGGTAGGGTGTGCGGGTGAAACATGGTGAAAACATGGTTAACGACCGCCAACAACCTCCCCAAGCTTAAACTTTGCTCGTCCCGAGCAAACTCAACTCAGGGTACCGGCGGATCAGGAGTTACAAAGAAACGCCCCATAGGTAATAAAGATGCAACAACATACTCCCTAAACAGTGGTAAGCTTATGAGAGCACAAAATATTCATGAGTGTTGCAAAAATCGTGGGGCTTATATGTCACACCTTGTCATGCAGCATTGAAGACTAGAACGGCATTTTCGGACAAGTACACAATTCTAGCAGGTATGCATCCAGAGTTTTATGTGCTGCAAGGTGCAAAAATTCTCCTTCGTTTTGGGTGGCACTTCTCTTACCACTCCGATGTGAGTTCTATTCCTACAAGCTTCACTCATCCTACCTTCTACCAAATGAGGCTTTGTATGTGGAGCTTGGTAAGGAATGCACAAATGTCATGCATATATTGTAAAGCTAAAGAATGAGTCTCAATCAACATAGCAACTCCATTTATTTTGGTCATATGATGTGATGAAGGGGGAGAAAATGAACTCACACTTATGGAAGGGGTTTTGAAAAAACATTGGTCCTTTATTTTGCTCAAGATGTTTATGATAAGAACCATATAGCCATTGACTTTTGTCATGCAATCATGGAGTTTTTTTTTTGACTACTCCATGGTGCAAGGGGCCATAAATTTTGAATGGTTCAATGAAACATTTTGAAATATTCTTGAGCATTTTGGATGGACCAAAAGTTTTGCAAATTCTGAAAAATGTTTGGTTGATTTATCCAAACATTCCCCTTTTTATTTGGTGGAGAGAGAAATTTTCAAAAACACACGCGCGAAGGAATTATGACCAAATTAGGAGTGCTTAGTAGTTCAAGAGTACATCAAACCTTAACAAAACTCAATGCATAAACAAATGGCTATGAGTGGGGCTGTTTCGAATATATGATATGGCTCTGGTAGGTAAATAAATCCTCACACTAAGAGAAGTGTGCCAAAACAGAAGGAGGTTTAGGTACTTGCAGCAATTCAAGAAAAAATATCTCTGGATGAAACCGTACTAAGAAATTGCAACAAGTCCTAAACATGCCATATCACAATCCACAATGCTCAGACTTGGTGTAACAAATGCAACCCACGGAAATAAGCAAGACTCATGATGTGATCATGCTCAAAGTAAAAATAACACATATTTCAGGAGTAGAGGTTGCATCTATGCGACACATGGGAAGCTAATTTGTAACTCGATCATCATTTCCCTTATGCGTAGCATAACACCAAGATTCTAGCATTTATTCGAAACAGGAAGTTTATTTATTTATTAAGAAAGTTAGGAGTACTTACCTGGGGGTCCTCCCCAAGCTTGAGTCTTTGCAAGACTCGAGCTTGTATTGAACTCCTTCTTACCTGGGGGGCCCTCCCCAAGCTTGAGTCTTTGTAAGACTTAAGCTTGATTCAGGCTCTTGCTCCTCCTTCTTGACCTGCAAAAAAGAGCGAGGATGATACAAGTGGCTAGCCCCTAATAGGCATCACCGGGAATCCTATTATTTTTGTTGTTTTTAAATTTTCAAATTTTATTTTGTTTCTTATGATTTATGAAAAGAAAAACAGGTGCTAGGCCTATAGTAGGATAACGATTGGGATGGCCCTGTTGGTCGTATCTACGCACCCACTTATATACCGCAAGAGCACGGTGTACAGTTGTAGTCTTTTTCCCCTAGAAGAGTATTCCAAGGTTTAATCGAACCACAAGGACCTATGGGGAATTAAGCAAAATCATCAGTAAAAGAGTTAGTCAAGCTTTCTACTGAGCGTGAGCGTGGGTTTCAGGAAAACGGTGTGTGTGTGTGCCGATCGGCACAGGGGATGTGCCGGTCGGCACGAAGGTGAAGTTGTCCGAAGTGATGTGCCGAAAAGCCTAGGAACAGATTAGATCATGGGGTAAGTTAGCCAAGTCTGCTAGTCGAGATCGTAACCGAGAAGCTTTATCAAATAGCATCATAAACGGAATTACTCAATTATTGATAACCGAAGATCGATAGGTTGAGACTCTTTTCCGACGAGCCCTGTCACGACCAATCGCCATAATCGGTCGCCTCTTCCTACTCTACACATCATCTCAAGGATCATCGCGTATGCATTAGCGGCTGTGGAGGTACAGAGACAACGTGCAATTATGGCGCATTACAAGATCCCAATGCTACCTTAACCACAATGGAGATAGTGAGAGAACGAATCTTGTCACTTCTTTTTGCCACCACGATTAAGATAACATCTAATACTTAGTCGTCACTAAGCGTAGGAACAAGTGCATGTAAAGACCATAAAATCCAGGCAATCAATAATCAAAACCATTCATCCACATATTCAACCATACTTCAATGATACATAGTGCAAGATACATCACCATCTAGTAGGCCTACCTTGATGGATCACCTCTTTAGCACCAATGGTTCTTGATCAACAACTAGAGAACATGAAGAACGGGGCAAAGCCCCGGTGGCTCTAAACTTACTAGCTGTGTTGTCCCTCTGGCGGCCGATCCCGAAACCCTAGGGCTTTTACAAGTTTATATAGGGCTGTACATCAGAAATGAAAGGATTCTCGGAAAAGAGTCCTTGTGCCGATCGGCACGTGGGTTGTGCCGATCGGCACACCTCGTGTCCATCTCGGTTCCTTCCTAAGTCGGTTCCGAAGTCCTAGGTAGCTTCCATGTGGGCCTTCCAGTCAGTTTTCTTCGAGATCAAGTCTTGTATCGCTCTTTCAAATCTTCGAGTACCTTTTATCTCTTCGTGATGAATATCTCTCGAGATTGGTTCGGATAACTTCCTTCTAGAATAAACTGAATGGTGGGCCAGCTTCGGTGGCCTTGGGGTCCCTTGTGCCGGTCGGCACATGACTGTGCCGATCGGCACAGTGGGCCTTTTCTGCTGGTTCTCTTCTCTTCAGCTCCAGATCAGCCTCAATGTCCAGAATGTCGTCCTTTTCAATCTGTTTCTGTAATAAAGCTCCAGAACGACATATATACAAATATGGTGCTATTATCAAGGGTTAATGGCCTATAATGATGACATTTATGCTCTAAATAAGGCGCAGTTGGCATATAAAATGGTATGCTAGAAATCGCCAACAGCCTCCCCAATCGGAGGGCTCTCATTTTTACGTCTTTGAGCTAGACGTTCTCCATGTCTTTTCAACTCGTTTGGACCTCGCTCGCTGGAGAATCTAGCGAGGTAGAGGTTCCTTCTTTCTTCCGCCACATCTTGGTTGTCTTGTTTGTGTTGGTGGCGGCGACCTTTTCTTTAATAGGCGCCTTTGTTGTACTCTCATCGGTCGATACCGTAGCTGCCTTCTTCTTTCTTGAGCACCTCGCTCTCCTCTTCGTGGGCGATTGTGACTCGCCTACTCCTTCTTGCGGAGGAGTAAGAGGGGCTTGAGGTGTAATTGGCGGCTGAGGCATTCTCCTTGGAGTCCTCCAATATTTTGCTAGCCTTCTTGCATTCTCTCTTTCCAGATAGTCTCTCATGTATGCAATGAGCTTGTCTGGCAGTGGCATGGGTGGAGTAATCTCAATCTTCTCCACTCTCCTTGGGTCCTTTCCATATATGACTCGTACTTGCTTGCATTGCTCAACTTTAGGCTTGAAGTTGAACGTTTTCTCCCTGCCGTTGAAGTCCAAGTGGATCTCTCCTGCCCCACGTCAATGTTGGCGTTGGTGGTGCTCAAGAACGGCCTCCTAAGGATGAGAGGAGCCTTGTCATCTACTTCCATATCCAGCACAACAAAGTCAACGGGGACGAAGAGATTTCTGATCTGCATGGGAACTTCTTCGACAATCCCCAAGGGCAGGCGTAGTGAGCCGTCTGCAAGCTGGAGCTTCATGGTCGTTGGAGATAATGGATGGTTTAAACCATCGTACATCGCCTTCGGCATGATGCTCACGCTCGCCCCTAAGTCACATAGTGCCCGAGCGAAACAACGGTCGTTGACCAAACACGGAATGGTTGGCCATCCGGGATCTTTCTGATCACATCCTTGGGGAGTGCGGAATCCAAGTCGCTTTCTTCACACCCGATGGTTTATTGCATTCACACTCTCCTTGGGATTAACTTCTGGTTGCCCAGGAAGTTTACCCGCACGAGGAGACTGCGCAGCTGAAGCTATTTGCGCGATTTGCGTTTCTAGCATTTTGTTATGGCTTAGCTGATTCTGCAGGGCAGTGCTGAACGACTCTAGCTTGGCATCTATGCTCTCTAAAGCCTTGTCGGTAGTAAGAAATTTCTTACTAATGCTGTCATTGATCTTGACCTGGCCAAGTAAAGGCCCAAATGGCCCACCTTCTAGAATGACGGTGGAATTCTGCTGGGCTGGGCTTGAATTGTGCGTTGAAGATTATTTTCCAGCCCACTGGAGGAAGCCTGGGCCTGCGGCCACCAGGTGGGGCCAGCCGGCCTAGGGTGGGGCCGGCCGGCCAGGGATTTTCCTGGCTGGGCTCACTTTCTCTATTATTCACTCCTACATCCAAATATTCACCAAAAACTGTGGAGTAGCATTATTCCTATCTAATATGCACAAAATCTTGGTGTTATGTATTTATTTACCGGTAGGGTGGCGGTCAAAACATGGTTTAACGACCGCCAACACGCATGCACGCCACTAGTGGCCAAGTTGCCTGAGAGCTCGCGTCCCGTCGCTCCAAAGCTGCACGCCACGCCATCGGCCCCGCCGTCCAATCCTTGCCGGCGAGTTTCCGCTTCGTCGCGCGCAAAAAAGGCACCTTGAGCCCCGCCTCATCGCAGCCCCGCCGAAGCCGTCGTTCAGGTGAGCACTAGCCCGCCTAGCTGCCACCTTCCCTCTCCTTTGTGAATCAGACTCCACCAGTAAGGCTTTTCCATAAAACTGGAGCAACTCCAGCAGCCCAGCCTGTTATTTATTTCCGAATTCATTTTCGGAATTAATCCATAGCCTCCACTAGAAAATCAATATCTCCCTCGTCCGAGCTCCGATTGACCCAATTCTTCTTCCTAAATTCATCTAAAATCGAGCTCTATCCATTCCTACCAGTTCATCTTTTGTAGAGCTCCTCTTCTATTTCTTTTGTATTTATTTGTGTTTGTTTGCTTGTTTGTTGTGTGCCGGTTTCGCGGACCGTAGCTAACGGAGTGCACGAGCACGAGTACGAGGAGGAGGAGCAGGAACCAGAAGCCGGAGACTTCGAGCAGGAGCTTCCCGAGGACGTCAACGAAGGCAAGTCACAATCCGTTTTCCCTTTTGATCATACTGCTCCTATGTTTTATAAACACAACCCGTAGAAGCTATTTTATTGCATGAGATGATTGCCTTGATGATTGCAAAACTTTGTGTAGTATGACCAAGACCACTGAGCCTTATATTACCTGTCCTATATTATTCCCTGTTAAACCTAGGATATCCATGTATGACAATATTTACGCATGGATGATTGCCTTGTTATAGAAATGCTTAGGACTGTGTATCACTAAGTGCTCTACTTATATCTAGATTTGCAAATGTGAAAACCGTGATTGGTGTTGTGTGGTAGTAGTAAGGTTGGGTGATAACTTAAGAAAGATGAATGAATGAACTTGGGTTAGAGCTGAGGTGATCCTGATGATATTTATGGAAGATTAAGCGTCGCCTCTGTGATGTGCTTATGACAAGTGATAGAGGAGATGAATGCCGCCTCTGTGGTGGGTTCATATATGTAGAGATGATTGCCTTGGCTCGTACAAGGACCGAGTTGCTTGTGACATCCTACCTAGCCGTTTTTCCAGTGCGACCACCACTACGTGTATGCGGCACTGCTTGGAGACCCCTGGCTTTCCAAAGGTGCTACGTGATGCCATGGTCAGACTTGGCATTATGGAGCCGGCCGAGTATGTCGGAAGAGAATATGAAGAGTTTGGCACTGAGCGCTGTGAAGTCACCATTCACATTGGAGCCAGTGATGACCACCCAGAGATAAAGCCCTGGAACGTGACTACTACTGGGTCACGATTCCCAGACACCCACCAAGCTGTGGCACGCAAGGCCCTTCGGTACTTGTGCCAGATGTATGAGAGACCTGTCGGTCGCTCGCCAATGAGGTTTTTCCCTCCCATGGAGAGAAACCGCCCCACTTGGCTTGCAAGGATGAGGACAATAGAAGGCCTGAGAATGGCTGAAAGAGATCCCACAGTGGTTGCCATGACCCGTTATCTGCTCGCCTTGGATGAGCTGTATGACGGAACCGCAGCCAGATGCGAAGGTGCATCACTCGAGCTGAAGAAGCTGAGACACGAGTTAGGACCCTACGTGTTCAGCTCGCTGAAGCCAAAGCTCGTGAAGCAGAAGCAGAAAGCCGTGTTGTTGCTTGCCTCAGAAGCCTTGAAGACCGCAGAAGACCGCTACAAACAAGCTAGTCGGCACCGGAGTAGGAGAACGTCCCGTTTTGGATGGGACTCCTATCTGCTCTGCGGAAGGCAGCAACAATAAGAGGAAGTACGCAGAAGATCTTCCTGCACCACCGCCCTCTGAAGCTGAGGGTAAAGAAGAAGAAGAAGAAGAGCTCCTCCCTTTGACCCAGCCTTTCCAAGGGAGAATGAAGATCGCCTCCCCACCGCTTCGGATGAAGATTCCCAGTTAGAGGCCTGGAAGATGCCTCCAACCTCATGGATGCCCAGGACCCATGAGTGTCCACCGAGATGAAGATCCAATCATCATGGGATGAAGCTACCGGTCCGAGTTCAAGGAAGTGTCTGTGGAAGTCTGTACCCCTAAAACTTAGTTTGTCCCTTGTAGTCGCAGTGTAACCGTTAGTAGCTTTCTTCGTAGTTGTACCCCTGTTGTTTTTATGAATCTGTGAGTGCTGCTCGTTTGTGTGAATTGCTTGTGTGTGTGCCAGCAAGGCCTTTGTGCCCTGCTCCCCTTTTAAAAAAGAAAAATATAATAACAAAGAGAATTAAATGATAACATGAAGAAGATCTTAGGTTCTTCTCTCATCTTATGCTCTTTCCCCTTATCCTCAAACAGATGCCGCCCAAGCGATCTGCCACGATCCAGCAGCGCCAACGGCGCCAGCCCAACAACCGTAAGGAAGAAGAAAGTGAACCAAGATGCAGAAGTTAAGAGCTGAGAACTCCAGCCATGGACAGTTGCCTAACCCTCCGCTCACCACCCTGGCGGAAGTTATGGCACAACCCACCCGTCTGTTGGAAGCACTTGTGCAGAGCAACAATAAAACAAACAATCAACACCGTCAGCAGCAACAAGTGCATGGTTTCCAGAGTAAGATTCAGAGTTTGTCAGAATTAAGCCACCAACCTTTGGAGGATCTGAGGCCCACTCGAAGCTGATGACTGGTTAAGGAACATCCAGAGAAAGCTTGATGCTATCAACTGTGAATCCCATCAACTCACTGGGACAGCCTAGCCTGGTGGGAGAACTACTGTGAAGCCACTGATGATCCACAACCATCACTTGGGAGGAATTTGTGGAAGAATTCCGCCGCTACCATGTTCCAGAAGGTACATGCAACTCAAGGCAGATGAGTTTCGTAGGCTGAAGCAAGGAAGCATGTCTGTGAATCAGTACATCCGCAAGTTCATTGAACTGTCTCGCTATGCTCCTGAGGAAGTTTCAACTGACAAGAAGAAGCAGAGTAAGTTCAAGAAAGGTTTATCTGGAGAGTTAGGAACCCAGATGACTCCTCACATCTATCCTGACTAACACACCCTGATGAACCAGACTATCTGACTGAAGAAAGAATGATGGAAATGTCCAAGGAGAAGAAGCGCAAGTTCACAGTTCATGAAGCCCGTCAGCAGGAAAGATTCCAGAGGCCTAGGAATTCTAACTTCCAAGGTCAGAAGAGTCAAGCCCCAATGCAGTTCAGGACTCCATCCAATGTCTCTCGTCAGCCCAGTTTCCCTCAGAAGAGTCAGAACAACACCAAGACTCAGCAGTTACAGCAGTGGTCAAGTGACTAACCAACCCAAGGCTTGCTTCAACTGTGGTGACCTTAGCCACTTCATTGCCAACTGTCCCCATAAGAACAAGCCAGCTGCTTCCATTCAGTCCAACACTGTGAATGGACCAAGGATGTCTGGAGCCACCCGTGGAACCAACCAAGTCTCCAACCAGCCAGCAAAGACACAGCAGTCCTTCGGACGTGCCCGCGTCAACCACATCCATGCTCAGGAAGCTCAGGACGCACCGGAGTTGTGCTTGGTGAGTTTCTTGTTGAATCAGTTCTTGCAACAGTTTCGTTTGATTCTGGAGCATCGCACTCTTTCATATCATCAAGGTTTTGTTGAAAAGCATAAAGTACCTACAGTACTGCTTAAAACCTCTTAATAACCCGATCACCCGGAGCTGACATCAAGTGTCACTTGGGTTGTTCGCGGATAAGAATCACCCTAACTGGGGTAGCCTTCCTAGCTAGTCCACTGGTACTAAAATCCAAGGGGATAGATCTAATCCTCGGAATGGATTGGTTAACCAAGCATGATGGTGTCATAGCATGTTCAGACAGAACAGTTACAGTGACCAACCATGAAGGAACCCGAGTAGTCTGCCAAGCCCTTGGAAGTAAACCGGACTCTATGGTGTTTACCATGGAAACCAAGACTGTAGAGAAGAAGTACCAGTGGTGAATGAGTATCTAGATGTGTTCCCTGAAGAGTTACCTGGAATGCCACCATATAGGGATATCGAGTTCATCATTGACCTTATCCCTGGAACAGCCCCAATAGCCAAGCGACCCTACCGCATGGCAGCCGCAGAGTCAGCAGAACTCAAGGAACAGTTAAAAGAACTCCAAGAGAAAGGATATATCAGACCAGCTCTTCACCCTGGGGAGCACCAGTTCTGTTTGTCAAGAAGAAGGATGGAAGTATGAGGATGTGTGTAGACTACAGATCCTTGAATGAAGTGACAATCAAGAACAAGTATCCTCTACCCAGGATGATGACCTGTTTGATCAGTTAAAAGGAGCCAAGTACTTCTCCAAGATTGACTTGAGATCTGGGTATTATCAGCTGAAGATCAGAGAAGCAGATATCCCAAAGACAGCCTTTGTATCCAGATATGGTCAGTATGAGTTCACAGTTATGTCCTTGGACTAACCAATGCACTGGCATACTTCATGAATCTCATGAACAAGGTATTTATGGAGGGAATAGATAAGTTTGTCGTTGTCTTCGTTGACGACATACTGATCTATTCAAAGAGTGCCGAAGAGCACGAGCAACATCTGAGAGTAATTTTGGAAAAAGCTCAGAGCCCACAAGTTGTACGCCAAGTTCAGTAAATGTGAATTTGGCTTGAGAAAGTTGCCTTCCTTGGCCACATTCTGACAGCAGAAGGAGTTGCTGTAGACCCTGAGAAAGTTGAAGCAGTTACTCATTGGCCTCAGCCAACAAATGTGTCAGAGATCAGAAGCTTTCTTGGATTAGCGGGTTATACCGCCGATTCATTGAAGGATTTTCCAAGATAGTCAGACCCATGACAGAACTTCTCAGGAAAGACAAGAAGTTTGAATGGACCCAGTCTTGTGAAAGAAGCTTTCAAGAGTTGAAGAGAAGACTGACAACAGCACCAGTGTTAGTCCTGCCTGACATTCACAGAGATTTTGTTGTCTACTGTGATGCTCAAGACAAGGCTTGGGATGTGTCCTAATGCAAGATGGTAGAGTTGTTGCCTATGCATCAAGGCAATTGAAGACTCATGAGCAGAATTATCCCACTCATGATCTGGAGTTAGCAGCAGTAGTGCATGCCCTCAAGATTTGGAGCACTACTTAATTGGAAATAAGTGTGAGATCTATACGGATCATAAGAGTTTGAAGTACATCTTTACTCAGCCAGATCTGAATCTGAGACAACGAAGATGGTTAGAGTTAATCAAGGACTATGATTTGGAGATCCACTACCATCCCGAAAAAGCAAATGTTGTGGCAGATGCCTTAAGCTGAAAAGCTACTGCAACTACCTATGACCCACAATGATCACCTGTTGACCCGAGATGAAGAAGCTTAATCTGGAGATAGTGCCTCGAGTTTGTGTGAATAGTCTAAGTGTGCAACCAACACTAGACGAACAGATCAGACATGCCCAGCTCAAGGATCAAGAGTTAATGAAGATCCGCAGCCACACTAGAGAAAACAAAGCCCCAAACTTCAGAGTAGATGATGATAAGGCACTCTGTGGTATAAAGACAGAATCTGTGTACCACAAGAAGGAAAGTTCCGAGAGATAATCATGGATGAAGCCCACAACTCAGCTTATTCATCCACCCAGGATCTACCAAGATGTATCTTGATGTAAAGGAAAAGTACTGGTGGAATGGAATGAAGGCAGATATAGCCAAGTTTGTTGCAGAATGTGATGTCTGTCAGAGAGTCAAGGCAGAACACCAGAAGCCTGCAGGATTGCTCCAGCCCTTACCGATCCCTGTGTGGAAATGGGATGAAGTAGGCATGGATTTCATAGTTGTTTTTTCTAAAACAAAGAAGGGATATAACTCTGTATGGGTCATAGTGGACGACTCACCAAAGTCGCTCACTTTATTCCTGTACGAACCATGGAGGAGACAAGTTAGCCCAGTTGTACATTGACAACATAGTGAAGCTACATGGAGTACCGAGCAGAATTGTCTCTGATAGAGGTACCCAATTTACCTCTAGTTTTGGAAAAGCTTACACTCTGCTTTGGGAACTAAGTTGGATTTCAGCACTGCGTATCACCCTCAGACAGATGGTCAGACAGAAAGGATCAACCAATCCTTGAAGATATGTTGAGAGCTTGTGCACTGACCTATGGCAAAGACTGGGAGAAGAGTCTAGCTTATGCAGAATTCTCATACAACAACAGTTACCAAGCCGGCCTCAAGATGTCATCTTTTGAAGTGTTATATGGCAGAAAAGCAGAAAACCTCTGATGTGGTCATAAGTTGGAGAGCGTTCCTTACAGGACCCTCCATTGTTAAAGAGACAGAAAAAAAGTTGCAGAAATCAGAGAAAAGCTGAAGGAAGCACAGTCTCGTCAGAAGAGTTATTCAGACAAGAGAAGAAGGGATTTAAGTTTCCAAGTTGGAGATTAAGTGTACCTTAAAGTTTCCCCAATTAGAGGTACACGTCGTTTCCAAGTCCGTGGCAAGTTAGCACCACGCTACATCGGACCCTACGAGTGTTGAAGAAGATTGGTACAGTGGCCTACAGAATTGAGCTACCACCAGAGTTGGCAGATGTGCACAACGTCTTTCAGTGTCCCAGCTCAGAAGTGCTTGAGGATCCCTGAAGAGCATGTCTCTGTGGAGACTTTGGATTTACAAGATGACCTTCGATATCGGGAAGTGCCGATTAAGATTTTGGATCTAACCACCCGACAGACCAGAGGATCAACAGTCCGTCTGTATCGCGTTCAGTGGAGTCGGCAACAGAGAGCAGAAGCTACTTGGGAACGAGAAGATGCTCTAAGGAAGGAGTACCCTCATCTTTTTGAAGGTGAGCCTGAATCTCGAGGACGAGATTCCTTTAAGGGGGGTAGGTTTGTAACGCCCTGAAATCGACCCTAAAAATTTTTAAATAAAAATCGAAACTTAAATCGGAAGTTTTCAAAACTTTTCAAAAAATCCTCTCTTGTTCTGGACCACACCAACTGGATTTTTCGGTCTGGTCTATTTCTTTCCCTTCTCCATCCTCGCGCGCTAAATTACCGTCCAGCAGCTACGCGACGCGCCGCACTGCTCTGCCCCACGCCGCTAGTGGGCAAACTTGCCTGAGCACTCCACTTCTCGTCACATAATTATCTCGAATGACCTGACGACACTATGCACTATGCTTGAGTCGTCTCGTCATCTCAAACCACGTGACGATACTATACACTATGCTTGTGTTGTCACGTCGCGTCGTCACATCAATTCATATCCACCTACCCAGCTCACTCCCTCTCTCTTTTCTTCCACCTCGCGCTCTGCAACAGAACATCGTCTTTACTCCCCAGTTGCCCGTCTGCAGCCCGCGTGACCGCCCTCGTCAATTCGTCTGACCGCCTCTCACATCCCCTTATGCAGCGCACGCCTTGCTGCTGCCCTTGCCCATGCCTTGCTCCACGCGCACAAACAGCAGCGACGACCCGCGCACAACGCTGCCCGTACCCACTTGCCCACGAGCTCAAGTCTCGTCGCCATAAATCGCCACACCTACCGCCAGACATGCCATCACTCTTGAGCTACCTAGCTGCTGCTCTTCACTCCTGAGCCATCTCGTCACGTCTCGTCGTTGTCTCATCAGCCCAAATCCACACACCAACTCCTGAGTCGTCTCGTCACTCGAGTCGTCTCGTCAATCCAAAACCCAACGCCAAAGTCATCCTGAATCGTCTCGTCACTCGTGAGTCGTCTCGTCGACCCAAAACCACACGGCACGCTGTCGGCCCCACCATCCCGTCGCTCTGCGCCATGCACGCCGCTACGCGATGCACCGCCCCTGCGCATGCACGCCACTAGTGGCCAAGTTGCCTGAGAGCTCGCGTCCCGTCGCTCCAAAGCTGCACGCCACGCCATCGGCCCGCCGTCCAATCCTTGCCGGCGAGTTTCCGCTTCGTCGCGCGCCTATAAAAGGCACCCTTGAGCCCCGCCTCATCGCAGCCCCGCCGAAGCCGTCGTTCAGGTGAGCACTAGCCGCCTAGCTACCACCTTCCCTCTCCTCTGTGAATCAGACTCCACCAGTAAGGCTTTTCCATAAAACTGAGCAACTCCAGCAGCCCAGCCTGTATTTATTTCCGAATTCATTTTCGGAAATTAATCCATAGCCTCCACTAGAAAATCAATATCTCCCTCGTCCGAGCTCCGATTGACCCAATTCTTCTTTCTAAATTCATCTAAAATCGAGCTCTATCCATTCCTACCAGTTTCATCTTTTGTAGAGCTCCTCTTCTATTTTTTGTATTTATTGTGTTTGTTTGCTTGTTTGTTGTGTGCGGTTTCGCGGACCGTAGCTAACGGAGTGTACGAGCACGAGTACGAGGAGCAGGAACCAGGAGCCGGAGACTTCGAGCAGGAGCTTCCCGAGGACGCCAACGAAGGCAAGTCACAATCTGTTTTCCCTTTTGATCATACTGCTCCTATGTTTATAAACACAACCCGTAGAAGCTATTTTATTGCATGAGATGATTGCCCTGATGATTGCAAAACCTTTGTGTAGTATGACCAAGACCACTGAGCCTTATATTACTGTCCTATATTATTCCCTGTTAAACCTAGGATATCCATGTATGACAATATTTACGCATGGATGATTGCCTTGTTATAGAAATGCTTAGGACTGTGTATCACTAAGTGCTCTACTTATATCTAGATTTTGCAAATGTGAAAACCGTGATTAGTGTTGTGTGGCAGTAGTAGTAAGGTTGTAAGGTGGGTAACTTAAGAAAGATGAATGAATGAACTTGGGTTAGAGCTGAGGTGATCCTGATGATATTTATGGAAGATTAAGCGTCGCCTCTGTGGTGTGCTTATGACAAGTGATATGGGAGATGAATGCCGCCTCTGTGGTGGGTTCATATATGTGGAGATGATTGTGGTGGGTTCATATATGTGGAGATGATTGCCTTGGCTCGTATAAGGACCGAGTTGCTTGTGACATCCTACCTAGCCGTTTTTCCAATGCGACCACACTACCGTGTATGCGGCACGGCTTAGTCTAAACCCCGCCAGCTAGTCTGTTAATCGCCTGGAGGCTGGAGATGCAATGGGAGCCCATGGAGCAGGTGGACGTGATGCAGACGTGTGCGACCCGGTCGAAGACCTAGATTAGAGGCTAGACCCCTGGACAAACTCCGATGGCGATTAGTCGGGACGATGCTGTGTGTGATGGGTAATGGCTTTGTGAGTCTTCACACCACCAGCGCGTGGCTTGTGATGCACTCAGATTGTGTGGGTACAGCGTACAACCTCTGCAGAGTGTTAAATCTATTCGAATAGCCGAGTCCACGGTCACGGACATGGCTTTGGTTCGGTCCAAGAACTAGCATGGGATGGGTGCTTATCTCCTTGATGCCGTGAGTTGTTTTTGAGAATAGGTCCGGCCTTCCGCCGAAGGTTGTCGTAGAAGGGGTGTCCGGCAACGTAAAACTTGACCAAACCCCTTAATATCTTAATTTGATGCTTTTGCTAAAAACTGCTTTATACTGAACCCTTGCATGTGTAAAACTTGCTTTATTGCAATATTAAACCTGATGGCCCTTTACCTTGCTACCGCCAAATGCATACATTATCCATTGATGGTAGGGTAAGGGTTGCGACTTGCTGAGTACTTCTGTACTCATTCTTGCTTGCTGTTTACAGAGGAAGATCCAGACTTCGTCGACACCGACGGGGAGAAGACGATTAAGATGGTCTCGTCCGCACCCGAGCTTGCCTGTGGCAGTAGTAGTCTACCGCTTAGTGCTTCCTCTATGGTGTTAGATGACCTAGAAGTCATCTTCTGATTTAGCTTTGTGTTTACTGTTGCTTATCTACTAGTGTTCTTGTTTGCTTCTCAATCGACCCCTGCCAGGT